>JBANSL010000007.1:57209537-57439537 GCA_037127255.1 Persicaria tinctoria | reverse complement strand
ATGATCTAACATAATAGCGAAAAGAGCATGTGAAACTTAGGAAGCAAATAAACAAGGAAAATAAACTAGTAGCAAATAAGTACACAATTATTCTATGAAAAATCAGCACAAGTGCTATCATTAGCTTTTATATTACACTTCATGAACCCATTTCATGTTTCCCCTAATAGAGTTATGCATATCAGGCCGTCACTAATGGAGATCTGAAAGAGCGATCGGAGAATGCAGTCACTAATTCATTACCAGCAGCCATATTCACCCGATAGCCAACAACATCTTGAAGCCTTTAAAACAAATTAAGAAAGAATTTCATAAATTGTATTCTGTCCATAAGGCATCACAATCATACTAAAAAATGGCTTAAGAAATCTCATCTTTAGATGGGTTATCAAGATGCAAGTGCCAAACTGTGAAAGTAAACTGCCAAGTGCCAAACACCTTTGTTTTTGACAATGGTGTTTTGGTAATTTGGAGATTTTTCTTAATATTTTAAAGGTAATACGTGGTTTGGGCAAGCATGAGGGTTGTTTAGTTTTCCCTAAAGTTTATCACTAAAGGAGTTTGTTTTTTGTTCTTCCGTTGGACATTGAGAGATGATGTTCATGGATACCAATCAGGACAATCATAAAAATGCATCATGACAGAGCAAGACATAATTGTTATGGTACTTACTGAAAAGGGCCTATTGGTATGCCAAAGTCAGTTATCGCCTTATCAATCTGGAAGGGGTCCACAACCAAATGAACCAAAACGTGTGCACCCACGATGTATGGGAAGAAAGCTCCTAGTGACTGCCAAAGTAGTGCCATTGCCAACAACCCACGTGTGCAGGGCTGTATTCAAAGAATCAATTTTTAGTTCAGGATGACGAGGTTCAGAACATGAAGATACTATAATCATGTAATTCTTTTTTTTTTTGGATCATATTCCTTTAAAGCAATATATAGTAGATTTGAGTTCTTTATGATACAATAACATCCATTTATAATCAATGTGGGAATTGCTCGATGGAAAATTTTTTACCTGAAAGAATTGTTTCAATGAGATATTCTCTATTATAGCCTGCAATCAAGAAGCAAAAGGTATTTTAGGAAAGCTGGATGTTAAGAGGAAAATATGAACTGGTATGAAACTTCTGATTGCTGCCAAATTTTAGAACATGTATTGGACACTGAGATACAAAGAAGATCCACCTCTATCACCATGTCGACATCGTTAAATCCATTATAATCCAGTACACCTCTAAATAGTGAAAGGGCGTTATCTGCTTTTTCAGGAGTCAATTTCCTCCTTTTAACTAAGCCATTGATATTCCCTGCCACAGATATAAGAATGTCTCAAATGTGAAACACAAAGAAAGTGTAGACTTAAACAAAAATCAGGGGAAAAAAAAGAGAGACAACAGAGATCTTTCCACCTCCCATTCCAGTAATAATTCCAAGTGATAATTCAGGCAAGCTGAGCCGTGCTTTAGGGGCTGCAACACGAGCATGACATGCCTGCATTCAATTTATTTCCAAACTCTCCACTTTAGTGTTTATGGAAGTTCTTACCAGCCCAAGTGCCAACCGTGGCTTGTAAACACTCAATAGAACCACAATAAAATATTGGCAAAAGCACCATTAAAAGAACTAGAGATCCCCTATTTAGAAGGATCATACAATTTTTACAATTGATCGGATGCTCCAAAATTCATGTTACTGTCATAGCGTCAAACTGTGATGCAATGAATAAAGAATGCTATAACCAAGAGTTACCAGAACGGTCGCTTCCAGTTAAGCAACCAGTTACCAGAACGGTCACCACTTCCCCATAAGATGGCTGAGCATCCGCAGTCTTGATCTCTGCCCACTACAACAATAAAGGCCTAATGTGGCGGACCAAAACCGCTACAATAGGCCCTAAAACCGCCACAATAGGTCTATTGTGGCGGTTTTTACCCGCCTCTGTTGCTCGAGTTGCATTAGGTCTATTGTGGCGGTTTTTATGTCTATTGTGGCGGTTTATTATGAAAGCTAAAAACCGCCACAATAGGTAAGTAAACCGCCACAATAGACCTATCTAGTGTGGCGGTTATTTCATATCTATTGTAGCGGTTTTCTTATCTAATGTGGCGGTTTTCTTACCTAATGTGGCGGTTTTTTAACACATTGCTAAGAGTTTATAGTCATATAGAAGCGGTTTTAGAGCTATGGAAGCGGTTTTATAGATCTACTGCAATGGTTTTTTATGCTACTGTGGCGGTTTTACATTGTCATTCTCACATAAATGTTAGCTACTGTAGCGGTTTTTGATATTCTTATTTTGTCAAATAATTTGTGAATAATAATTAAATAAAATGTATAATAATAAAATCTAAAATAATAATTAACTCAAATATTTCATTAACCAAAATAAATCATATATATATAACCATACATTATATCAAAATATTCCCACTAAAGTATCGATATCTAAAATTCATTTACAAATTATAGAACACATTTAAGTGTTATCCTATATATATATATACACACTAAATTCAAAAGTAGCATCACTTGTGTACTGAAAGGATTCATCTCCTAGTAGCTTAGGCCAACACCTTGTGTAGTTGAAGTAACTTGTGTAGGTGTCAATCTGAAACAAAACAACTAAAAAAATAAAATAATAAATGTTAATTATGCATATATGACATAGGTAGTTTATATTAATCAAAAGTAAAGTTGTATATAAATATTCAAATGATATAAGAGACACTATCACACTAAGCGTAGCCAGGTACCAAAGATAATTAGATATGCCAACAAAAATGAACCGATCTGAATAAATTAACTCATTGAAGCAGCAAGCTGAATAAATAAACCAACTGAAGCTGCTGCCTACTAAAAAGCTCAAGCAAGTAAATTCTTATTTACTACTCAAAATCCAACAATGAACTATCATTTTACAGGAGGTACTTGCAACTACATATTTCATGAGAAATCTAGGTTTAAACATAAAAATTTGGAAAAGAAAAGAAGAATATAATAACAACAATTACCAAGCTTCATCTTAGCAGAGAATAAGTGCCAAAAGACACAGGGCTAAAAGCAGTACAGGTACATTAAACAGCGACAAAGAAGAAAATGGAACAAACAGAGGAACAAACCTGCAAATGACAACCACCATTTTCAGACTCTACTTCTTTGACAACACGGGTCAGCCTAGGCAAGCTGTACAAGAATAAAATAGTATGAGCCACATGCAGCAGTAGCAAAGTTTTAACCCGCAACCTACAAATACACAACTCACTTCAATGGATTTGCAACATGGAAACAAAAAATAAAAAACATACTTGAAATTATATAATGAATTGGACAAATGCAGGGCTTAAACAAGATATCTCAATATTAAAAGATAGCAAGAACGATCTCCTTTCCTACAACATTGACATAAAGGGAGGCTCACCAATCAGAATCCCGGAAGACTTTGTCTGGCAAGAAAATTATATTGCATATGTACCAAATTATACTTATTTTCCTTCCAGCTAGAATTTCTCATATTTCTAGTAGATAGGAATAGGAACTAGGAAGTATACACTCTGTATTCCCTACTTAAATAGTACAATCTAGTAAGAGATAACTTTCACAGAAAAGTCTTAGTGTCTGCAAACTACCTTTCTTTGCATAGGCACGTTTAGGAAGAATTCTATATATATATATATATATATATATATATATATATATATATATACATATATAGCTGCAAAACCTGTTGCAACATAGCCACAAGGCCAGGTTTTTCCTCGTCTTCTGTTGCCTAAGCACTGGATAAGTTTAATATCCAGCAATAAGCAATGACAGATAAGATGTTCAAATAATAGGACTTTCAAGATAAAACTTGAAGATATTCTAGGATTTCCAATATGAACACGCATATCAGAATTTTATGCTATTTCAGCCTTTTGATGCATTCATCATTTCATGTGAAAATGAAAACAAACTAAAGGTGTACAGAAGAGTTCTCTTACTTATCGTAGTTGTGCATTCACTTCAGAAAGGAAGCTTTCGTTTAGATATCCTTCGTGTTCACTCTGGACTAATTCCTGAAGATTACATAGAAATAATGGAATATTTTATGAATTAACATTAATTGCAATGAGCTGGCTGAACTTCACATAATGAATTGGCAACATCGCCACAAGAATTTTGAAATATATCACTTACAATGAAACATCACCACAAGAAACACAAAAAAAACTCATGGTTGGATGCTTCAAATTGTGATGGACTAATCTGTTAAGATATTTGAATACAAAGGAGTTTTTCACCATAAAAAATCAAAGCTAAATCTAAAATGTTAATGGACTTTTCAGCACTAAATTAATATGCTCAATAACAAATCCAACTTAAATCTAAACTGTCAAAGAATTTTTCATAGATGTAATGTAAGGGAGATGAAAAAACTTGTATTGAGAGCCTTAGTCAAGGCTCTTCGGACATTTGATATCATTAAACAATACTTGAACATTTGATATCCATTGCTCCAAAAGCCACAATTCAGAAACAGATAGGCAGACAGAGATCAAAACACTTAGTCATAAATAAGTCCACAACTTGAGGGACTGTATAATAAGCTTAAATATGAAAAGAAGAAACCTGACCATGTCAATATCAAGTAACTGCTAAGAGGTTTGTACCTCTAGGCTCCAAAGCACCCTAATATTTTTATCACAGGCATAATTGTTTGAACTGAGTTCAGTTCAGTTCAATTCCAAATTCAACCAGCCACACAACTTGACAAAATCATTTTCTAACCATATGAACCTAACACTTGCATTTACAAGGTTCTTAACTCAACCTCTACATATATAGACATCATCATCATCATCATCCGCTTGTGAAAATGATAAATGTATAACAACAAACACATAAATTGCCGAATTCATGGCCAAAATAAGGAAGATATTTAGTCCTATATTATAGTCTAAAAAAGCATATATTTATTCATACCACTTTCAATTCCATCAATTGGCTGATACCTAGAAATCCTACTAATAGTCATTTCTTCACCGCCAAACATCCAATCACCCAAGACACCCATGCTCTTGACCATACATTCTTGAAACAACCCCAAAGATAATAAGAAATCACATAAAAAAAACGAAAAACGAAATTCAAACCCAAAATCACTGGCAAGAAGCAAATAAATTGAAAAGAAAAATTAAAACACACAAAACCTAGAAATTCATACCGTGCTCTCGGAGAACCGAAGCTAGATAATCCTGTCGGGATTCCCTTCATGCTCATACGAATCCTTAGCAACCCACTTCATCCCTGGCAGAAAGAGGTGCGGATCTGGCAGAAACCCTAGAGGAAAGATGAAACATGGAGAGGGACCTCATGAGGCCGGAGACAAAGACGGAGGACGGGGAGTGGTTCAACGCAGGTGGGCGGAAGGCGGAGGGGTATTGGAGTGAGAATCGAAGTCGTTTGAGCGATTCCACTTTAGGTAGAGCTAGAGGGAGTAGAAGAGGGTGTAGGGGATGACGGAGCCGAGAAAGAGGTCGCCTCTGCCCAGACCATGCCTTGCAGGGGGATGAAGATCCCTCCTTCGTCGGCGGTGGTGCAGGGGAATCGGATGCGGAGGTGGGGCGGCGAGGGCGAGGGTCACGGCTGGGGGCCTAGGGCTGAGGGGGCGGTGGTGTGGTGGTTTGGGAATTTACAAGTCTGGAACCCTAAATCAAAATCCCCATCACTTATCTCTCTCTCAGATGAAAGGCAAAACAAAAATGAAAATGAGAATGGGAAGCCCGTGATGGTTAAGCGCCAAGGGAATATTAACCCAACCGCTTCAATAGAGTACGCAAATCGCCACATTTGATTTTAAGAACCGCTTCAATAGATACGTAGAAAAAAATGTTTTGAAAACCGCCACAACAGCTCACATAACCGCTACCATAGGTACTATCATATAATGGATTATCAAAACTGCCACTAGAACCGCTGCAATAAAGAAAACCGCTTCAGTAGTTGAACCGTCGCAAAAAAGTGCTACAATAAGTCCTAATTGTAGTAGTGGCCATAATATTCTTATAGTTCAAGAACAAAATCTTTTCATTAATTCCCTGCTCCATAAGTTAACAGAATGTCATCTTCAGCTGGAAGAACAGCACTGGGCATAAATTTGACTAGTATTATAGAATTTCTAGATCAAATAAAATGTTATCTGTGCAATGTGTGATAAATGCAGAATATCCAAATAGTTTTGGACGAAACATAATACAAAAAAGTAGTTCGCTGAACTAAACAAGTAAATCAGTAAATGGCATGAAAAGCAAAGGAAACAAAAAGCAGAAACAAAATACAAAAATAGCAATTCACTGAACACTAGGATAGTATGTATATGAATGTGACTTTCTTCATTAACAAATGTAAATATTTTTATACTTTAAACTTTTCAAAATATAAACTATAAAATTACTAATAAGTTCACCAACAAATCTACACTAAAGCACTGAAGCATTTTAAACCCCTATAGCTCAAACTTAACCCATAACCAGATCAATAAAGTTTCAAATATACGCCCTAACAATAGAGTTCCATTTTTTAACACTCTTCAGCTTCGGTTGCTTATCAATTTCAGAGCAATTTTGAATGTTTTCAAAGAATTTTTTCCCTTTTTCAAGAAAATGTTACCTATAAAGACAATCCTAATCTTTGGAAGCTGAAGGGGATCTTCACTGCCCTTCTAAAATCCTGGATGACAACAAATGCGTGCATGGGAGTGACCTGAGACATGTAATGTGTCACAAGGAGATATGGACTGCAACCACCAATCATTGGATGCCTTTGTAGTTCAATTATCTACGACTCACGGAATTACATCCTTTTCTATCTTATGCTTAACAAATCAAACAACTCATACTCGATGTCAGTGAAACAACAAGGCTGAACCAAGAGACTTAGGAAACAACATCAGATTGATAACATACATGCAATATTGGCAACAAGATCAGTATATAGAATAGGATAAGATGATGCATGGCCTGATCATGACTTGGGAACCAATTACCTAACTAAATTTCTGTTTGAAATGCATTGTTGAATTTAGAAATCTGAAGTAATTCATAAAAGGTACATTGAAATACCTAAATTCCCTAATTTGTTTTTTTTTAAAAAAACATCAACTACCAGTGACTTGTTAATTTGTAAAAAAAGAACCACTTCATTCGGCCAGCAAATTTATTTCCACAATTGTATCTGGGTTAAAAATAGCATGCCCCTTTTCCCCTTATTAGATAGCTTATGGTTTCATCAGCTGGAACTGAAATTTATACTATGACCAAGTAATCTACAACCTTAAGCACAAAGAGGCAGGTCCAGTCACCTTGTAACTGGAGCAAACAATGGCATGTCAACATATCAGTTCAATATCTGAGCAACTTAGCACCAGCCACTAGTTGATTGGTCTGACATTCATCCCATATTGATTGTCAACATAAAGATTCCTTTTTGAGCGAGAGGGATGCAAATCATGGAAGTAGAAAGATATGGAAGGCTAAAGAGACAGGGAGACGAAGGGAGACAAAGGTGAATTAAACCCTAGATCTAAAAATTAAAGACTGAAATTAAACCACAAAAACCCTAGATTTGAAGGTCTCAAAACTCAATAGAAAGTCGAAGGGAGACGGAGGACATGAAAGCTTACCAGAGAAGGTTACACGCAGCAGAGAGAGCAAGAGGGTTAAGCGACGAGGGAGGTCGTCATTGTCGTGGTTAGGCCATCGCTAGAGAGAGGTCACAAATGAGAGCCATAGAGAGACAGAGGGAGAAATCTATAGAGGGCGAGAGAGGGCTTACCGGGTAGGGTTCCGGGAGAGAGGACCGCCATCTTTGTAGTCACCGACCAGAGCGAGTGATGGGAGGAGGCCGGATTTGGAGGGAGGAGGCCGGATTTGGAGCAGAGAGAAGGAGACGACGATGGGAGGAAGATTTGGAGAAAGCACGCCGGCCAGATTTCGCTCTAGCGAGAGACGGGAATGTGGAACCTTGGGCTGAAATGGGGAGAGCGTTGGATATAGTCGGGAATCTCATGGGCGGGCGTTCAAATTAATTCATTATTTGATTCCGCGCTTTTTATAAAAAATTTCAAAATGAATATTCAACATCGGTCTAAAATATATGGTGATGTCTATTTTCTTTTTAACATCACACATTTATAAAGCGATGTTAAAAAACTATTTAACATGGCAGGTTTTTCTGGATGATGTTAATGAACCGATGTTAAATAGCAGAATTTTAGTAGTGAATCCGGAAGCGAATCACTACTCTAGACCAAAATACAACACAAGCTATTGTTTGCATGTACACAAAGCTCCCCTATCCTCCTCCTCCTCCCCAGTTCTCACATCTCAATCCATGGAGATGGAGCAATAACTTCTTCCCATCCTCACTAGAATCTCCCACATCTTTGTCGTCTTCCTCACGTCAAACCGTTTTCAGAGGAAGAAGAAGAAGAAAAGGTCGTTTATGATGCCCATTAACTGGCCCCTTGTGGGTATGATCCCACACCTGGACCTTAACGTGCACTGCATCCATCCCTGGGTCATTCAACTCCTAACCAATTCAAATGGCCATAAGAGCACTAATAAAATATAACCACTCTGCACAAACTATAAGAAAATATCTTATTTAACCTGTAAGATGAATTAACTTACAAATACACATGACCCAAAATAATTATGGTGTGTAACAACAAATCATAACTTTTATTCAGCCCATTTCACATCAGTGGCATGAAAACAAATATGGTCATAAGAACACTAATAAAATATACACACTCTATACAAACCACAATACACAGATGCACAAAATCTAGCAGTTGAGAAATGCATACCATTCCTTAATATCAAGAACACATCATGCTACAAAATAATTTCTAAATCAAGTTAAATCTGAAGTAGGTGCATGTGTACATGTAAAAGAAAAACACAATAAAATTAACGTGTGGAATAGGATGGGGGAGTTTATACAGCTCAAACTGGTGAAGAAAATAGTACATATCTTCATGAAGTTTGGAAACGATTTGTGACTTTTATCTCATGAGTGATTTCGGATGTTAGCAATAATCACTAAAAATAATCACAAACCAATAAAACTGATGAAACTATATCTAAAATCGATTGAAATCTTGAAAACTAAAAACGCTAAAAACTAAATTGATAAACTCTTACATTAAAACCTGAAATTGACATGGATGGTAGGATGAATTACCCTTTCTAAACCCCTAAGACAACTTCCTTTCTCCTTTTTTCGACTTCGAGTGAAGCAAGAAAATCAAGGAATCGAGGTTTTAATTGGTGAAATAATTAATAGGAAAACTCTTGGGCCTGGAAAAAGACCAATTTGATGATTGATCAAGAACGAAAAATGCAGCAAAAATAGCATTTGCAAATTACCTTTTCTTTGAACTCCTCCCACATTTGAGTCCATCTAGATTGTTGAAGAGGTACAACAACAATTTCAGTCCTATCACTTAGTTCTCGTGCTGTTGGGCACTTCAACGATTTCCTTCGATTTGGCTTGCTAGTCAGTCCATCCTTGAAGATTTCATTACCCGTCTTTACAAAATCCGTAACCTTCGAGGATGATGATGAAGACTTTGCTTCCCAACATTGAAACTCTCTTTTGCTGCAGAAATCATTTATTTGATATTGGCCGAAACCTATGAAAAAAAATGAAGAAAAGAAAGATTATGGAATTATAAAGGATCATGAGAGTAGCTATTCACAAACATTGAACATACCTTCTTGGCAGTAGCTTCAGTTTCTCTCAACACTCCCATCAAATTGTTTGAACAGTTGCTCGGTCTGCTTAGGCTATTTAGCCATTTAACCATTTCAGAGTCCCAAACTAAAGTGTCTCAGCCTACAAACTATGAACTACAACACACAAGAACAATGCAAATGACAAAGTACCTAGTGTTTAGATATTCTATCATTTCTTACCACTCTTTAATGATTTATGGAATTCCTTATTACTATAGATCAACCAACATTAACAGATAAACTAAACTGGTAGCAATTATGAAATTGAATCCAAACGGAATAACATGGAATTCACAAAGTGATTTTACAAGAACTAAAGCATATAAAAATGGGTAATTTGGTTGTTGATCTGATCTTTGTTGCACATTTGAATCTTTTGCTCTTTGTTTGTCAAATGTACATTATAGATGACACTTGGCATTATGTAGACATTGGTTGACCCAAGAGTTCCAGTTGATAATAAATGTTGGACTTCTCAATAGTGTAAGCTAGTGGATTATGGTTGAGACTTGTGTTGGATATATGCCATATGAAAGAGCTTTAGTTTTATCCATAGTTTCACGCATATCTCATCTCTTATGGGTGTGGCTGAAAGCATGCCTCGTGATGAACTATGTTAACTAGTATCTTCATTTTAATGTCAGTATCCACTACAAAAAAAAAACAATTTAGCATCGGCAATTTACCGTGGCAAAAAGCCTATCTGGGGTGGCAAAACCCATTTAGCCACGGTCGTAGCCACGGCAAACAGGGGGTGGCCAAGTCTGGGGTGGCAAAATGACACTAGCTACGGAAACTTGCCGTGGCTACGAATTTAGCCACGGCTAAGCGACGGCGAAGCAACCCCTATGAAAGACACGACACATTTGCCACGGCAAGCTGCCGTAGCTAAAGTTTGGATGGAAAATTTAAAAAAACTGCTTTTTAGCTCGGATTCTTCGGACCCGGGCTAAAAAGTAAAAAAATTTAAAAAAAAATTTAAAAAATAAAACAATACACACAATTTGCATATACAATAAAATTTCATTAATTATACAAAATTTACAATATACAATAAAATGTCAAAAACTACATAATTTATATACAATAAATATACATAATTATAAAATTTACATATATAATAAAATGTTCAAAACTACATTTTAACCAAAAACAAAAGTCCAAATGCTAGATTTGTCAAGGCTGTGCCTTCATGCAACTAAAATTTTCCATGTAACATGTCTAACTGCATCAAATTCCTGCAGAGAGAGATTACCAGATTCTTCAAGAGAAAATGATGATAAGACAAGTAATACTGTACTAGTAGTTCTTTATGCATTAAGCTATAGCAACATATATGCCAGGCATCATATTTTCAAAGGGGGGCTAAGAACAAGGTAAAAGCAAGCACTTTCAACTCTTCAACATTACACTCTAAACCTAATTCCTACTTGATGGATCCATATAGAAATTAGAGTCAAATCTGATAAAAATAAGACCTCTTCGTAGAATTCTGCTTCCAACTCTTTAACAGGCTGACCATGAGCACTGCTTCCGTACATAGAACTTCTTCAGAACAAGATGGGAGAGAAAGCCTCTGATTAGGAAGCAGAGAAGCAAGAGCACGGGCTGCAGCCCTGGTAAGGACCTAAAAATATTCAAATAGTGAGTGATGACAAAGAAACTTTTCTTACATAAAAATGAGCTAGAAATCAAGATGTGAAAACATAATTAACACATATAGTTATTTATATATATAATAAGATAGAAAGATATTTCTTTAGAATTGTTCTGAAGCATATGTATTCAACATAAATCGAAGCTTCAAATCTGCTTCTTAATTAACAACAAATTTTCCCATGTAGCACATTGCAAATTAAACAAAGCCTGCAAAATGGAAGAAGGATACCAAATGCCAGGTATAAGAGATTAAACAAAAAAAAAATCAACATACCACAGTTCTTTATTTGCATAATCGAAAGAGATTGTCTCCACATTGCTGAAAGTAAGGTAGAAATGTGCCGAATTTCCATTTTTCCAATGTTGCAAAGTATCATCTATCCAACAAGAACCATGACCACAAAAGCAAGGACCACAATTGGAATAATGCTTTAAAACCAGCATGGACACTATCAAAATGGCTAGTCATTAATATATGAAATAATTGAGATAAATGCATCTGCAAAGACGAACAATTAAGTTAAGGGAAAGCCTCTGGGAAAAAAAAGACAGAAATATAGCAATGTTTAACTAGTCATATGGATACTTGAAAAGAAAGACTTCAAAATGACAGCTACTAGTCATATGGATATCTAAAGACACTAAAACACAAAGTATGCAAACAAAATTCCTAGTCTAGATAATATTTCAGTAAGGTTATGAGAACAATCTTGAAAAGAAGATATAAAAAAGACTAACACATTAGCTCACTATTTCCATTCGTTGTGATACCTATGCTACAAGAATTAATAAATTTTATCAAACTACTAGACATTTGCAGAGCAATAGAGAAGTTCATTGAGATTTCCTCTAGTCCCACAATGACCATTTACTTCTATTTCAAAGTTTATTGCAGTATATGGAAAAAATCCACTTGGAATTTATCTTTTTTTTTCCCCTAACTAATTAACCTATAAAGGTAACTAATTAACTTAAACACCAAACTAAAAATCCACTTGGAATTTATCTTGCAGCCTTGCAGCTGCAAGAATTAATAGGTATTCCCGGTGAGTATAAATTCCAAATCATTGGACCAAAACAGTCAGAATGAATCCAAGTCAGCTGCCCTTTTCGAACTAAGTTCATTCAATTACAATAAATTGAAGGAGATGCCATGCCTATATCAGAAAGTGACAAAGGCGAGAAAATTTAAGATAAGAGGGGACTTACTGCGTTTGCAAGGCAATACTCAAATCTTGTCTCCCAATGTGTAATCATCAAGACAAATTGCACAAGTCGAGGATGTGCAATTATCATCCAAAACAGATGTAAATATCAGGCTTGGCATTTGCTTTCACCAAGCGGCTGCTCATCCCATGGAATTCTCGGACTTGCTGTCTAGGCTGTTGGCGTCTTATGGGATGCCTCCGAACAAAGAAACAGGTGGCCAGAACCGTTGACATGGCAAGTAGAGCAATGAAAGAGATGGCCATTATCGACCATGTTGCGTCTTCAAAGCTGGGAACAACCAAACCTCGACGTTGTCCTGGCCAGCATATTTACTCAGTGTTTCTCCTTATGCTTTTGTAACAAACACAACATGGATTTTAATGCCTGCAGAATTCCCTGCCACTATAGATAACAACATATTAGACTGTGAAAACTCCATTCTAAGTTGAATCTGAATTTTCGTTTGGCATATGTGCATCACAGACTTATCAAAGTAAAATGTGCTTCAGTAGAGAATCTAATCACTTCTTTTGAAGCATATAATGATATAAACTTCATACAATTCTATTAATGAAGGTAACAACAATGACTGGCCAGTCAGATTCTAAACCAGAGATGAAATTACCAAAGATCATTACTAACAACCAACATAACCAAGCTAATAAGTAATTATGATGAATCAAACAACATCAGGCAATAAGGTCACATTGAAATAAAATCATATGATTGGTAATCAGACAAGCAACCAGTAATCTAAGATAAGGAAACGATCATTACTTTTAACTAAAGTCCTGGCATCCTCACTGTCATAGATAATAGCAGCTTTGAAGCCAGCCCTTTGAGCATTTCTGACCTTCTCCTCAAAGCTGCAATTATTCCTGGCAATCAATGCAAACGGCGAACTTGAACTCGAGTTCGTGCTCGGGTGGATCTTATTTGTCAATGGTGAACAAGCATCAAGAGGCTCAGAACAATACAGTTTCCCACATAATCCAGAGGACTTTACAGCCAGTGCTGAGATCATACAGTTCCAAATCAGTGTGAGAATCAAAATATAAATAAGTAAAAGGTTCAGTTACCATAATTCAAAAAGGAGTATAAGATCAAAAATTAAAAGAATAAAAGCGTAATGAAATAGTCAAGAAAGCTTACCGAAAGTTGCTGCTATATCCTCAAAAGAGCGTGATTCTTGCAGCTGCTAGGCTGTCTTCAAGCAAATCATACACAATAACAAACTCAATAATCCATACTGATCCAAGTAAATAAAGTTCAGAAGCATTTTAATTTAAATCCAATAAGAAAAAAAAAAAGTGGATTCCTTCAAAGATTCAAGTAAAAAACAATCGTGAGCCTCAAACCCCCAATATACTTCAAAACCCTAAATAACCACAATTCAAAGGTTCGAAGCCCTACAATCCCGAATACTCCTTACAAGGTCTCAACCCCGCATTCTCAGCAGCAGGCATCGTTTCAGTGTATTGCCAAAGTCTAACAGGCAAAAAGCATTGGAATCGAAACAAAAGCAAAATTAGGGATCCGAATCCCATTTAATCAAATGAAGGAAATTGGAGAAATAGGAGACGGCACTTACATTGTGAGATCGAGAGATGAATTAGGAGACCGAGGGGAACCACAATTAGCGATGAAACGTAACAAGGGTTGCATTGCGGCGGCGCAAAGGGTGGAGATGGAGAGGTGAAAAAGGAGAAGGGAAAGTGAGGAGCTGAGAGTCGATGACTAGACATGTGGGAGTTGAAAAAAAGCATTAGAATCCAAAAAGGCAAAATTAGGGATCCAAATCCCATTAAATCAAACGAAGGAAATTGGAGAAATAGGAGACGGGACTTACAGTTGTGAGATCGAGAGATAGAGATGAATCATGAGACCGAGGGGAACCACGATTAGCGATGACAAGGACTGTGTTGCGGCGGCGCAATGGGCGGAGATGGAGAGACGAAGGAAAAGTGAGGAGCTGGGAGTCGGGGACCGGATCTGCGGGAGTTGGACTGTTGGAGGAAGTGAATGAGAGAGGCAAGGTGATAGGGTTTTACTTATTACGGAGTACTGTATATTGTTTTTTCTTTTCCAAAAAATTATAATATAACGACGGAAAATGTCTAGCCGTGGCAAAAAGTGCCCTATTAGCCACGGCAAAACTCTTCCGTTGCCACCAAGAGTGGCAAAGTCGACCCAATAGCTTCGGCAAATCCTTGCCGTTGCTACTGTTCTGGGTTTTTTCTTGGATACAACTCTTGCCGTAGCTAATCCCGTGGCAAATTTGTAGCAATTGCCACGGCACATGCATGCCGAAGCTACCAAGGGTGGCAAAATTAATTCTTTTTTGTAGTGATCATTCTAGCATATGCTCGCTTTCAAGCTAGATAAATTGTGTTATCTAGTTTTCTTGATTTTCACACATTTGGACAACATTTGACAATAAAACTAAATCATAAAATTTTTAAGAAATCCCCTTGTTACATAAAAAACCTCATAATCTATTAAAACCATCAAGTAAAGAACACTATAAAAATGGTGATTTAACTCACCATTAATGAAGCAATTTCTACAATGATACGGGTGAAACAATTTCTGTTGCTTAGAAAAAATCTTCGCAATGAACCTGAAAATAAGGAGATCAAATATAAAAAATCAAAATCTGAATCCAAAAGAACACAATGGGGAAAAATAACCCAAAACGCATAAATAGAGAAGTGAATGCCAATTTTGATAATGAGAAGCCAATATCAACCAATAGAGGGTGATGATATCCTAACCAGTGCCTAAACCCATTTAACACTATAACCAATTTGAATATTTATATATACTAGTTTTGTCATCGCGTGCGAAGCACGCGAACGACTCAACTTTATCCCATTAAGCAAAGTCTCTCATTGCAGATTTAGTCTATTGCATCCTTAACACACACACACAAATAACATTCACAAAGATTACTTTAGGGTCAAGGACATGTTTCCAAATAACATTCACAAAGATATCTATAATCTGCCTACAACATTATTCATTCTTGAGTGAATACTGATAGGATAAAATCAGCGGTCTTCAACATATCTATATAACTAATGATTTATCTGCAAATGAATGAAGTTGATTACCTGCTCTTCTTCCTTCAACATATGCTTGGAAATGACCTTCTGATGGACACCAACGTAAAAAAAAAAAGAAAAAAAAAAGCTTCTGAATTTCCTTTTGGGTATTTTCATTACTCTTTGCCAATACATTTAAGCTACGGAAGATTGAATTAAAATGGATTCCCTCAAAACAATATTATGATCAATTTATTTACTCAAACAATTCATTACCCAATTCCTTTTGAATACATGTTTGACAACATAAAAAAGGATAAAGCCAAACAACTAAACACTTCATCGGTAGCATAAAAAGGATTCACAATTTAAACAAATTCTGTCAAACAAATGAGAAGAAAGTCTTTTTTACACCCTTGTTTTGTATCCTTAGATCCACTGGTGCCACCCCAATGCCTAAATGCCAATTAAAGATAAGTATCATATGAATGTGCACTCATATTATGATTAAAGTTTCTATTATAAACCATAAACATAGTTTGTCCCAAAACAAACTACACGTACCAAATAAACATACTTCAAAAAGTGAGAAGGTAAGTTATGCTCATCTGACACACGTACAACCAATAAATTCATTTTTTCCCCTCAAATAACGTAGTAATATATTCTTTTGGTAAATGTTAGAATAAAAGCAGCTTCTTTTTTCCTTGCTTTTTCTAGCTGTTTAATGAAAGCATAATAAGAGCATGCTTCGAATGTTCACCCTAACAGATGAGGAGATGGAAATCTTAAGACTTTCCCCCTAATAATTATCTTCATTTTCTTAGAAGAAACCAAACCACTCGAAAATAATTCCAACAGAATCATTTGATTGCATGTATAGGAATTGAAGTCCTATTAGGAAATCAATTGCCTTCCCTTAATCTATTGACCTAGAGCAAATCAGTTTGCCAATTGCAAGTAATCTGACTATCTAAGAGTTAAATGGACCTGGTACCCCTACACTTGGACATATTTACCTTGGTCAAAACAGAACATTGCAATGTGAACAACTGAAAATCATTAACCAGGCCCAAAAAACCAAAAAAAAAAAAAATAGGTAATTTGATTCAATTTCTCAATGCATCAACTACAGTTCTCATCAGTCTATCTCTTCAGATTAACTTCACCTATTTTGATTTAGATAATCGTTCTATTTTGAGTGGTTTTTATTTTACTGCGGCAGATTAGAGTGGCCAGGTTTATTTTTTTTTATTTTTTTTTTGCCATGTACAAGACCCAATATTTAGGTTCTTTGTTCTCTTTCATTTTATGATTCGAATTTGCTAAACTGAAAAGGTTAATGTTTTATACCTTATACTTTGAATTTGTACTATAGCTTTTGATATAAGATTGAATTTGTAGCTCTCTCTGCCCTTTCGGCAATGTGTCTATTTCAATTCCTTGTTTGATTTTCAATTCCTTAGTTTCAACTCTTGAATGTTGCAAATTGAATTAGTGGATAGAATATGAGAATTTGTTTTGAGTTTTGATTTGAGAAATCAATTTAGGAAATTAGGTTTTATGACTGTAAATTGGAATCACATGACAATCCCAGAAATGTCATATATAAAAGCTTCTGAAATCTTAGATTAAGGCAATGCTATATTCTAATCACCATTAGCAAAGCTTTTCTTTTATGGAATAGAGCCTATTAGCAGATTTTTTTTTGTTTGTAATCCGTCCATTAGCAAATGTTGATTGTATAAAAATATCCACGGAAAAATCTGTTCTGTCTAAACTCAAAATTCAGGAATGGAGTTATTCAACTTAATAAAAAACTTAGCATAAGATTATATCGCCTAAACGAAACCAATCTTTAATTTTCGACAACGCAATTTAGCTTAATGCATCATTATCTAGGTAAGGAATGACTATGTTTTCTCAAGGATAAACTTATGAATCCATAGTTAGAGCACAAATTTGTAAAGCATTCAGTCAAGAACCTAATGGTCTAACACAAGGAAAAAGATGAAAGCTTGACAGTTGAGCAAGGCTGATGTTATCTTTTATCTTATAAGCAGAGTGTAGGGCAGAGTAGTATCACCGGTTTATTCCAACAGTCTCAGTTCTTATATTATGGTATCAAATAAGTTTACTTTAATCAAGCATAATACTTTTAAACTTTGGTTTTGTTATTAACATTGACCTGATTCTATATATTACTTTAAAAATACTAATTTATTTGTTTATCTATTTATTTAAAACATTCATTTTTTAAATATAAAGCCGTTATAGTAGTACTTAAATTTCTTTTTTTTTAATGGCTTGGTGTAATTTTATAGGCAAAATAAATGAAGCCAGTAAAAAAAATATTTGAATGAGCTTACAAGCACTACCAAATGGCCATATGCCGGAAGAGTCAAAGTGAAGGGCAAAGGAAGAGTACAAAAATCAGCAACAAAATTATATTTCTGTTGCTCATATTTGAATACATTTTCAATATTGGAAGTCAAAACCCTCCGCTATATCAAAACATTTGAGTTGAAAAACTTAGCCAAAACTACTTAAATCTACCAAATATCAACCAAGGACCCTATCTCTCTACCCAAAATTAATGAAAGCTAAATTTAATAAACTCAAAAAGAAACTCCATTCATGTTATATTTTCAACAGCAAGATCGATCAAATGCTTCAAAAATCATTATTCTCAAATTTCATTTTCCTTTAAAATAACAAGAAAAGCCACAATCCAAACCAAATTTCTCAATCAATCTTATTCCAATCACAAATTCCTCACAATTAAATCTCAAATTCATGCAGACATTCCCAAATTTCTCAACTTGAACAGCAAGAAAGGTGGCCGAAGACGCTGCTTGGAGCTGCCACTGGGCTGGCCTCCGCTGATGCGGGTGCTGCTAGCTGCTTGGGCGAGGCGCACGGTGCTCGTAAGGCCTGCTGCTCGCGCAAGGAATGAGGGCGACCATGGAGGGAGGGAATTTGAGCAGCGAGAAGAAGAGAGAAGCAATACCGGGCTGCCGTGGTAGAGAGCTTGAGCTCGATTTTGACGGGAAGAGGTTAGAGGCGGATGAAGAGGGAACGGCTTCGGCGGTTGCCGACGGAGATGAAGAAGAGGGAGATGCAATTTTTATTCTCTTTTCCTTGCAAATTTAATTAGGTAGTTGGGTATAATGGCAACTTGTAATTGGAACTCTCAACTGAGGGCAAAAGCGTCATTTTACTGTTTAAGTTGCCTATTCTCGCTTTATATATATATATATAGGGGAGCTTTCACATGCATTCACCCCTTACAATGCATCCGTGAGACCACTCCTAAACCGTAGGATGATAACGAATTAATGGTTGGATTTAAATGTGTTTTTTGAATAATCTTCAATTAAGAATTAAAAAGAGATAAAAATATATATAAAGAAAGAAAGAAAAAGATTTTCTATCTCCAAATCACTTATTTTTCTCCTAATTAATCAAAAGTTAAACGGTTGTTCAATTTCCAACTTTTTAATATTCAAATGAATATTTGGTTTATATTCAAATGAATATTCGAATTATTTTCAAATGAATTTCGCTTAATAACTCATATATTCGGATAATATTCAAATGAATATTCGGATAATATTCAAATTAATATTCAAATGAATATTCAGATCATAGTCGGATAATATGATCAATTATTCAAATGAATATTCGGATAATGTTCAAATGAATATTCGGATAATATTCAAATGAATATTTGGTTTATGTATCATTTTAAAAAAAATTATATAAAATTTTGCTTAATAACTCATATAAATATTCATTTATTATAACTTTCATATTCATATGAATATACATATTCATATATTCGTATATTCATGTCTTTTACCTTGTATATTCTTATTGAATTAACTGCATATTTTCACATAACCGGTATATTCATATTCATCATGTATTGATTTATTCATATATTCATATGAATGAATATACCAATTTAGTCACGTAAGCGTTTAACAAGAATGGTGGAAGATATATGAGAGAGAAAAATCTTTTGATTTTTTAATTTAAGGCATTATATTATTGATAATTAAATTTTAAAATAAATTTTAATTAATATCCATAAATGTTAATATGGTCTTTCAATCTTATCCATCCACTAGAATTCAATCTTATGGCTAGAAATTGATCTCATGGATGCATCGTAAGAGATGGATGCATTGGAAAGTTATATATATATATAAATATGTCTTTTCAGGTAGCAATTCAACGGGATGTAAATAGTTGGGCGTGAAGGGGAAAGGTACCGGCTTTGCTTGTTTGGTAAAACCTTTGAAAGTATTGATGAGTTTCAAAGAAAATAACAATCAAGTAGTAGTGCCGGATGATAAAGTTATGCATAAATAATGTTCATTATTGATCAAATGCTTGCTTAATAAAGCATATGTATAACTTTCGTGTTATAGCCGTCTTTCAAGCTTTTTCTTGATCAACTTAAACATATTTGCTTTGTTGACTGGCTAAAAGTATTCTTACATGACATAAGCAAAACTCATGGTCCCGATACCTTTTAAGATAGTATGTGATTAATCTTATCCCATTTCCTTTAATTAGAAGAATTTGAATATTTATGGGAAACATAGTTGTTTTTATTCTCGATCCCTTAGGCTTAAGGGGTGTTTGGTTGGGAGGCTAGCGTTGGGTATAAGGAGTGAATTAATGGTATGGATTAGAAATGGTAAAACTTCGTGCCTTACACATATTATGTTAGGATATGGGTTATGTGTAACTTTGTATTTGAGCCTATTTCATTTTTGGGCTCAACCGTATTAATAGTGTACGGGCAATTAGCTAATCGACCCCAATCTAAAGTCTACCGGTAATTCGCCGCCAAAACTAATTACGAGAGAATCTAAACACAATCTAGAGAAAATCAAGGAAAAGATCGCAAAACCTTAACAACCTGATCAGGATAGAGGAATCGATCAATCAGGAGAATCCCAGGATAAAAGGAGGGAGCTTGGCACACCAAAGGTAAGCAATTGAACCCTCTCCATACTCAATACACGATACACGTTCAATCGACTAACTTGAGCGTCGGAGTAATCTCCGGGGACACAAGCCCCGCCCGGTTTTCTCTTGATTATTCGCAGGACTTCGACCTCTGCTCCCTCATCATTCGTTAGAGCATTCTGAGCGCAAAAATACACTCACAACTTGGCGCCGTCTGTGGGAAAGAATACAAGTACACATGGTGGAGTCGGAGGTGCCGAACGAGCGACCAGGTGGCGAGTTTACTCTAGAGGCAGAGGTCGAGGAAGAACTGGTGGAAAGGAGCCGTCAGTTGCAGGCGGCGCAAGACGAGGTTGCTGCGCTCCGACAACAGTGCGAGTGACAGGAGAGATTGTTGGGTAAGCACCCTATGGAGGGCCTGGAGGCATAGAGGGTCAAAATCGCTAGCGTCGTTGAATTCACATCTCAGGACTGGATGACAACAAGAGAAGAGTCGCGAGGGCAGGGACGCGAGACCCGCAGCGAATTCCGCCATGATCGTTATCAAGTTTGCCTGACGATAGAGGATGAGCGGTACAACAAGAGTATTCCACTTTCGTCTCATCACAATAGGGGCAGCACTGCATCGTACTTCCCCATAGCTGCAAGATGAGATCGCCAGGAGCGAGGAAGGTCGCCAAAGAGCCAGCGTCATCGGGATAGGTCTCGAGAGCGTCGGTCGTGGAGGGGGAAGAGAGTACTCCACTTGAGATCCCTTGAGCGCGAGGCCCGAGCGACGACCTACAGCCTGTCGTAGGCCATCAGGATAGACGAGACCGATTGTCGTGAGAAGAAGAGCGGTTGTTTAAACTCTTCTTGAACCAGGGCGAGTCTTTGGTTACGGTGCAAGAGCAGGCAGAGTATAAACTGAGTCAGATGACCTCCACTCCATTCACCCGCGAAATTCGGCGTCAACGCCACCCCAGATAAGTTCACTTCTCCCATCTTTGAGTTGTACGACGGAAAGTCCGATCCGATTAATCGTATTGCAATATATACTCATATTGTGGACTGAAAATAACGGGATGATGTGTAAAATGTTCCCCTCCAGCTTGGGCAAGTCAGCCTCGAAATGGTTCCATGCTCTCCCTCCCGATTCGATCTCTTCTTGGCGACAATTGGCCCGGAGCTTCGTGGCAAGATACATAGCTAACAGTAGGGATCCCACATCCATGGACTCTTTGTTCGCCCTTCGACCAAGACGCGGTGAGGCTCTGAGGCACTTCGCCTCTCGATTTGTGGAGTGCTACGCAGACATCGAGGAGTGTGACGAGAAGGTAGCGGTTTCAGCCTTCTAGTTGGAACTGCCGAAGTATAGTCGGTTGAGGGAAAGTTTGACTCTTAGAACGCCAGCCGGTATGTCAGAGCTTCATGAAAGGATAAGGCAGTACACTAAGCTGGAAGACGAAAAGGTTTCCCAGCGTGACAGCCGATCTCCTTCCCCTGCTCGAAGACCTGCAGCTACCGAATCGCACCGAGAGCGAAGCCATCCCAACGAACCTCTAGCTAGAGAGAAAGGGTTGTTGACGGTGGGGGCAAGTGCAGCAGCTCCCACGGAAATCAGTACCGTATTCAGGATCCCCATTTACCGGATTCTTACTCACATCAAGGATAAGCCGTTCTTTAAATGGCCAAACCGGATGCGGGGAGATGCAGTGGATCGAGATAATAGCAAATTCTACTCCTATCACCGTGACAAAGGCCATCTGACGGAGAAATGTCGAGCATTCAAGCAATACTTAGAGTACCTGGTGTCGCGGGGTTTTCTACATAAGTTCATCAAGAACGAGCTTGGAGCTTCAAGTACGCAACTGGACAAGCATGAGGGGGAAGAAACTCCACCCGAGCTGGCTGAGGCTCAAAGGAAGGTGATCCACCTTGTTGAGGCGAAGGTAAAGGGCGACGCAGAGGCACACCGTAACTACCGGAAGAGCTGTCACTCCCTCAAAGTGTTCTCAACAACAGGAGGTGATCAAATGCGAGATAAGCTTCATCACGGGATGCAGATGGCCTTCACTGACGCGGACCTTGATGAAGTTCAGCACCCACATAACGACCCGCTAGTGCTAACGGTCGACATTGGGAATTTCGACATCCGTCGAGTTCTGGTTGACTCCGGAAGCGTCGTCGACATCATGTTCCACGGAACCTTCAAGCGCCTAGGGAGGGAGAGGAATGACCTGATCCCGGTATCTACGCAGCTGGTTGGCTTAGGCGCGCTCCGGATGTGGCCACTGGGTATGTTGAAAGAGAAGGTCCGACTGGGAGGCAAGGTCGTCGATGTCGAGTTCTTCGTAATCACCACACCTTCGTGCTGATCAGAGAGCCGCTCGACATTGCGTGGGTGTAGCAGCGCCAGGGGCGGAAGCATACATAGTGCAGCCGACCCCAGTACCTCCAGATGAAGTCGGGGTCCCTCCCGACGATAAATCAATTGAGGCCCTAAGCAAAATCATGGTAAGTCCTTATGAACCGGCTAAATATTTTCTTATCGGTGCAAGTTTGGCAGGAGATGAAAATGAATATATGGCAAGCCTCCTTCGACAGAACAGGAACGTTTTCTCTTGGAGTCCTTACGAGATGCCCGGTCTTTACCCATGTATAGCTTGCCACAAGCTTAATGTGCGCGAAGACGCCAAACCAATCACACAAAGGGCTCGACGCTCATCCGCTCAGCACACGGAAGCCCTGTTAAAGGAGCTCGACAAGCTGGTTGACGCAGGGACAATAAGGGAGGTGCACTACCAAACCGGGCTTGCCAATATAGTGGTAGTGAAGAAAAAGAATAGGGAATTGAGGGTCTGTGTCAACTTCACGGATTTGAATAAGGCTTTCCCCAAGGACATGTTCCCGCTCCTTAAAATAGATCAGCTCGTCCTTTACCGACCCTATTTACACTGCGTACACCCAAGCGTGGTGAAGAACCTGCTCTTCGAAATACACGAAGGTGTGTGCGGGGTACATGCCGCAGGAAGGTCACTCGCCTTTCGAGCAATCACCCAAGGCTACTGGTGGCCGTACATGCAGAAGGATGCCGAATGCTATGTCAGAAAGTGCGAAAAATGCCAGCGATTCGCCAAGCTTATTCACCAACCTGTCGGCGACTTACACCCCATCACCAGTCCTTGACCATTCGCGCAATGGGGCTTAGACCTGATCGGTCCATTTCCTAAGTCTTTGGGGAACAAACGGTTTGTCATCACCGCTACAGACTACTTCACCAAGTGGGTAGAAGCCAAGGCACTTGCTAGCATCCGGGACGTCGATACCAAGAAGTTCATATGGGATAATATAATCACGCGCTTCGGGATCCCATACGCCCTGATCTCCGACAATGGGACGCAGTTCAATAGTTCCCCTTTCAAAACCTTTTGTGTTGGTTATCGAATTAAGAATTTTTACTCTTCCGTGGCTTATCCGCAGGCTAACGGACAGGCAGAGGCCACCAACAAAGCGATCATAGACGGACTCAAGAAGCGGCTTGACGCGGCGAAAGGGAACTGGGCCGAGGAGCTGCCGGCAGTAGGGAACTGGGCCTATCGCACGACCCCTCAACGATCTACTTGAGAATCTCCCTTCTCCTTAGCCTACGGAACGGAGGCGGTCATCCCGTTGGAGGCCGGCCTGCCCACAAATCGCACCTCAGCTTTCGAGCAGGGAGGGAACCACGAGGCTCTCCAGGCGTACCTCGACCTCTTGCCGGAGAAGAGGGATACGTCCGCAATTCACCTAGCCGAATATGAGCGCGGGTTATCTCGAGCCCACGGAAAGAGGATGCGAAAAAGGAGCTTCCAAGAAGGCGACTACGTCCTAAGGAAAGTGTTGGGCGGAGCAAAGGATCCCATGGCCGGAAGCTAGGTCCCAACTGGGAGGGTCCCTATCGCATCCAGGCCGAACTAGCAAACGGTTCGTATAAGCTGGAGGACTCCGATGGACATGCATTGCCCCGGACATGGAACGTGGCAAATTTGAAACTCTTCTATATCTAGAGTAATCAGTAGGTTCTTTATGATTTAATTGTCCAACAATTTATGTCCTATTGGAGCTTAAATAAGGGGTACTCTTTTTCTTTACCGTGCGGTTTTGTCCCACGAAGTTTTCCCGCGATATAGGTTTTAACGAGGCCCCACTATTTTATGTGAATGATTATTGAAACTTAAGCTCCTCTCTGTACGGTTTAAGAGCCATTGAAGATCATCCTTCATCGGCCTAAATGAGTTCGTCAATTAAGACCAATCGATCGCCCTTCATCAGCCTAAACGAGTTCGTCAATTAAGACCCATCGATCGCCCTTCATCGGCCTAAACGAGTTCGTCAATTAAGACCAATCGATCGCCCTTCATCGGCCTAAACGAGTTCGTCAATTATGGCCAATCAATCGCCCTTCATCGGCCTAAATGAGTTCGTCAATTAAGACCAATCGATCGCGTTCCATCGACCTAAACAAGTTCGTCAATTAAGACCAATCGGTCGGCTTTCATTGGCCTAAATGAGTTCGTCAATTAGGACCAATCAATCACCCTTCATCGGCCTGAGTGAATTCGAGGAATCGCTTGTTCCCGGCCTGTCTGAGTTTGTCGACCATCCTTTTACAGACCTAACGAACTCGTCGACTCCAACCAAGCGAAAACCCCTCACCATTCGAACCCAGAATGATCGGATTCCCTCACCATCGCCCGACAGCGAGCAAATCCGAGGGGCTATTGTACGGGCAATTAGCAAATCGACCCCAATCTAAAGTCTACGGGTAATTCCCCGCCAAAACTAATTACGAGAGAATCTAAACACAATCTAGAGAAAATCAAGGAAAAGATCGCAAAACCTTAACAACCCGATCAGGATAGAGGGATCGATCAATCAGGAGAATCCCAAGATAAAAGGAAGGAGCTTGGCACGTCAAAGGTAAGCAATTGAACCCTCTCCATACACAATACACGATACACGTTCAATCGACTAACTTGAGCGTCGAAGTAGTCTCCGGGGACACAAGCCCGCTCCCTCATCGTTTTTCTCTTGATTATTCGCAGGACTACGACCTCCGCTCCCTCATCGTTTGATAGAGCATTCTGAGCGCAGAAATACGCTCACAAATAGGAAAATGTGTAATAGCAACAACTGACGAGCGTGAATTGTTCGTTGATCTTGTCAAGAATAATATTTGTAACCCTAACTAGTAAACTACTATAGGGAGTAAGCAATGGGTTGACCCACATAGATATCCTGCTTTGATTGTATTCTTATGCTAACTAAAACAAATAAATAACAAGATTGAGAAAAGTAAAGTAATTGAATTGAAATAAAAAACATAATGATTGCGAATTTGTTACCAATAGAAGCATTTCATCTGTAATTCTCAACAATGGTGGGTATTCAAGATCCTTGGCTTGACTTATAGGATTAAGGGACTGACACTCCTCATGGACATGCCAATCCTTTACACAATATGCAATCCTCACCCTATTTAGATGTAAACATAAATTAACATAAATTCCGAAATTCTTGGCAGGTTGGCAGTACCAACCCTCCTAAGCAACTAGTATGATGTCAAGAGTTATCACTCCCTTAACCCTAATCCTCTTAGGAACCGATATTTAACCAAGTTTCATTATCCTACACAACCAATTGATTCTTTGATGGAAC
Source organism: Persicaria tinctoria (assembly GCA_037127255.1). Lineage (NCBI taxonomy): Eukaryota > Viridiplantae > Streptophyta > Magnoliopsida > Caryophyllales > Polygonaceae > Persicaria > Persicaria tinctoria. The sequence goes on along the minus strand of JBANSL010000007.1, from coordinate 57,413,176 downwards.
CAATTACCTCTGTTTGCTATTATGGTCTAACTATTCTCACGAATTCATTAAACCCTAGCATGAATGCAAATCCTACCGAGTTGATAAATGAAGAGAGAACATATGCAATCACAATATGAGCAAAAACATAACAACAAGAAAAGAAACAAAGAAGATAGAAGAGAAGAATTGTTGCTTGTTCCATTGGCAACAGTTCGCTTATCGGACCAGGAAAGGGGAAGGGCCGGTGGTTGCCATTGGGGAAAGTCGGGCCGATCGAGAAAAAAGAGTTTAAAGAGATAGTATTTGTTATAGTAAGAGTGAACTTTTATAACTAATTGCTCGTTGATTTATTGTTTTATCGAGATTAACTCCAAACCACGATGTTATTTGCTTGTTCTTGAAGGGGCCTCTTCCCTTTCATTCTTTTAGGTTTATGCTCTACTCCGGGTAAAAATCTGCTCGATTTTGATTGGCACATATAGAGCAAATGCTTCTAATACCGCTTCTTTTTGTTTTGCTAAGATTTCCTTTTTTCATTCGGCTCATGCCTTTGCCAAAGAAATAGGATATTAAACATATTGAATTCATCTATTCTATTCGAGAAATTGCGGTTCAGATGCTTTATTCCTTTTATCATTTGAAAATAGGAATAAGGTTTCATACAATAAAATAACTATGGAATAACAATAGAAATCAAAACATCACATTTCAACAACCCATGTCTTCGCAGGGAAAACAATGAGTTTAGTTCTCATACTCTAACAAACAATGAATTGAAATAGGTCTAATGTTCTCTAGATGTCTCCCTAAACCTAATACTAGTCGACCTAAATAGAGTAGAAGTCGGCCTTCTAAAAAACCCTAGAAAGTAATATATATAATAATAAACGAATTAAACTTTTCGGATAATACTCGGCGTTTGTTGAATCCAATCCGCTTGACCGGTGAGCGCCGGTAAAATAACGATAGGCGCCGCTTTTTGTGTTCCCGTTTTCTTCTTTGCCCTTTATCCTCTTCTCCTTAGCTCCTCTTATGATCCTTCCTTTTTCCCTTTTAAGCACCAAATTAGTCTCTTCTAGCCATCCTTAGCCCAACATAGTGTAGATTCCTAACTTGAATGCCCAAATGGGTAATAATGCAAATTAACTACAAAACATGTAAGAAACCTACTATAAATGCATCTAAACCTATCTATAATGCCTACCTACAATATACATTATCAAACTCCCCTACACTTAAGCTTGTTTGTCCTTAGACAATGATAGAATAAACATAAATTAATGCATCCCATAGGAAATTTTCCAGTCTCAACCCCATCTATAACAACATCAAAGCAAGTGCAAACATAGATAAGACAAACAAACATCCTAGCACGTACATGAAAGATCAAGTAGCCCGCATGCCTATCCATCCAACCTCACAGGGATAAATGTATTTCTCTCGTTCTCATGTGTTTAAGCTTTAAACATAACTCTCAACTCAATTCTGACATCAATCTTAAGCATTGACACTTATATAGAAATATCTCCACCAAATACATCAAAGCAAAATAAGCACATCAAGAGGACTTATATAGCAATATACTCCATTCGACGAGTTTGTAATGGGTCTTGATAGAACATAAAGGCAAGGAATTGTATTTAGCCACGTGGTGGTTTCAATTCTAGGAACTAAGATTCCTATAACTTCCAACACAACTCAATTTTACACCAATCTCTCATAACAATATCATAAACTTCTCAAAATAAACTCTCAACCAAACATTTATCCAACTCTCATATGCAAAAATAAATAAGACTAAGGCTCTTTATTTCATAACCTCTTTTTTTTTTTTTTCTTGTTTTTAATTTTTTTTTCTTTTTAATTTTTTTCTTTTCAAATATTTTCTTTTTCAAATTTCCTTTTTTTGTCTTTAGAGCCAAATAAATGAAATCCAATATGAGTAAAATAAAGCACATAACATCACAACTTTTTGCAATGCTCTCAACAATAAGCATAAACCATAGTTTTTCTTTCCCTACTCAAAATTATCATGTATAACCAATTCTAAATCTTAATTCCCGGATGGAAGACTTATCATAGACTAGGATACATGAATTTTATGGAGCTTAAAAAGAAAAGCTAAAAGGCTCCAGTTGCCTTCAACCAAAGACATAATGTAAGGTAGATATGGATAAATGTAGGCTAAGAAATAATTGCCTCTATCACTTGAAACTCATAAAAATTGATAATATATATAAATCGGTCTCAATAATAATAATAACCATGTCAATACTTAAAGATAAATGCATAAAAAGAGTAAAACACACAACGAAAGCAGAGGGAATATAGATGTAATCCCTATAAGGCTAAAAAGATCTTACTAGGACAAGTATTTGTTGGATTTCAATCATGCCTAGGAACTTAGATCATACATGCTCAATTATATTTTCCAAATCATGCTTCACATAAAAACAAAAAATATAAGACATGACTAATTCATCCAAAATTCCATGGAACTTATATGATTTTACTGAAACTAGAATAGAGGACATAATAAGCTAGATGGGTGTATGAATAATAACATATATATGCAATGCATGATATTTTTTATATTTTTGACATTTTTTATTTTTTCATTGATTTTCTGAATTTAAACAATAAAAACATGATAACAACGAACCTAGAGTATGAAAAATATAGCAAATTAAACATGACACTGAATTTAAACGTGAACTAAACTAAATAAACTCTACATCTCCTCCCCCACACTTAAATGTTGCATTGTCCTCAATGAAAAAACATGAAACTGACCACTCACTAAGCGGGCAGCGGGTGTAATTGAAATCGTTGGTGAAGAACGTTTTGAATTCGAAACATAGAGTTGCTGAGACTAGCCTGGATCTCATCCATCTTCTTACCCAAAATCATCGGTTGACACATCAGCTCTTGGAAGCGAAGGGTCAACTACTTTATCTGTTGCAAAAGTCTCCAGAACCAGCTCCTTGTCAAGATTGACATGGCTTATTTGAAAAGCCGCTAAAGTATGGCAGACAGGTATAACATCTGGAAGGTACTGATGATGTTCTCTTCTTAGTCCTGACAACCATCGGAACCCCTCACTAACATGTGGGTTGAATACCCTGTCAATAATGCGAGCTCTGAATAGGGCTGGCATGTCAAAGGACAAAGAAGAGTGTAATGGTTGCAACATACACAAGTCAATGTACGTCCAGGAAAAGTGCCATAAGAGTGATCATGTCACCAAAAGAGATAAAGTCTGAGTGATTCCCCGCACTCTGGGTAAGTGCATCGGCGCAGGTGCCCAAGAGTAGATGAACCCAGAATGAAGTGATAGAAGACTCTAGCGTCAAGCAGTGCAACCAAATCCAGATTCTCATGTGGACATATTGTGGTTCCACCAAGCCATAAAATGCAGCACTCAAGATTCTGTGGCACAGGCGAAAAGTGAGGTGTGTAATAAGATAATTATGATTGCTGCTCTCATGTCTTTCGGGGACTCCAGTGGCTATTGCCCAAGTCTCAGTCGGTAGAACAAGAGACATAGCACCTTGGTCACAAGACATTCGTTACCCATCATTCTAAAGCAAATATCATTATCATAGCGCACATCTAGGGTAGCAATGACTCGCACCAATAAATGGTATGCCCGTGTGTTCATTGTCAGAAAATTACTCAGGCTCCCATTCTCCAACAAAAGAGACATAGGACCAAGGAGCCCAAGTCTATGCAACGTCTCTAAATGAAATAACCGAGTTGATTGATAGCTTCGGTACCCTAGCTTACACCAATGTTCTTCTTCTATTCCAGACATATATCTAGGCTTCCCCATGGTAGACACGTTTGTCATGATGCAGAAACCAAGGAGCAAGATCGACAAAACTCACAAAACCCGAGAAAACCTTCATTTGTAGAGAGCGGTAAGCGCCGGTGACAAGTGGTAGGCACCAATCTAATGGGCTATAGGAACGACGGTCGCCGGTTTTTCTAGGCCACTAAAACTCCGAATTTCAACATAGTTGGAAGGGCGTCGAAAATCCCTCCAATTGCTTCCTTTATGCACAAAACTTGATCCAAAAGCCTTGATGGATACAAAGGATGACTGTGGGATTGAAAAAGAATGGATTTAGTGATGGGTTGTGGGTTTGAATTGGGTTTGAATAGAGGATGGATGAAAGTGATTATTTGAGAGTGAAAAAAGGTTGAATGGGTGATGATAAATCAGAAGAATAAGGCTTTTTGGTTGGATTATATGTTTGGAATGATGAATTTAAAGATTGGAGTATGAGGGTTTAGGGTTTTTGTGTTTGCTTGGGTAAAAAGGTATTGAGATAGTGATGTTTCTCTGTCTTTGTAGTGGATGATTTCAATTGATCTATGTTGAGGATATTCGATTAGGGTTTAGTTCGGTATGCGCCTATTAGTCTTAATTACATTGAGTCAATGTGCCAATTGGTCTTGATTACTTGAGTCTTTAATACTATTCTTTAGTGATATTGAATAAGATGAGTGAATTTCCATGGATCTCTCAACTTTAGTCAAGTAGACATATGAATATGAATAATTAATAGATCAACCCGAGGACCATGAATTCCAACAATTGTTAGAGAATTGCAAGTGAAATGTTCTTTCTACTTTGATATCAATCTATTTGCAAGCGAAATGTTACCTTTACATCTCTGTTACTTGCTACAAATCACTTCTTTGTCATAAGAATCTTTTCTTAGAGTTATTGAATAGGAAATCACTTCTCCATGTGGGTTCGACACCGGACTTCATCGCTATACTAGTAGTTATTTGGTTTATCAAGTGATTGATTGCCTAATCTATTGGTTTTGTGTTTATGTTTGGATATTATTACTATTTGGCGAGGGGCGAAAGTGCCAACAACTTTGGTCCACCATCAAAATCTTGGCCCCATCGCCGTGGAGAAGAAAGGAGTTCGCTTTTCTATATCTATTTCAAATACTCTTTACTTTGAGTCTTTTGTGTCCTTGTATGGTTAAAACTAGATCTTCTAATTCATTTCCTTTGTCTTTTGATTATGAGATTGAAACATCTCTTAGGTTGAAAAGGAAGCTTGAGTTTGAGACAAACAAGGAGATGGCAGGCGAAGTTGTTGATCCGCCGAGAGGGACCCTGAGAAACCTAAAGGAACCTAGTTTGAGTTCTCAACCACTTGCAATTAGTCTTCCTTATCTTCCTATGGGTTCAAGATTTGAGTATAAGTCGAATTGGTCTTCTATTTTGCCCTACTTTTATGGATTGCCTTGGGAGGAACCAAACAAGCACCTTGCTACCTTTGTGAGTGTGTGTTATAGACTTAGACCCAAGGCCTGAACGGTGACAAATTGATGTTGAGAGTGTTCCCCTTTACCATAAAGGATTCTGTAACTGATTCGCTTTATTACCTACCCCACAAAGCATTACTACTTGGGTGCAATTAAAGAAAGCTTTCTTACAAAGTGTACTTTTCTGCGACTCGCCTCAACAAACACAAGAAGGAGCTATCCAATATTGAGCAATCACATACAGAGAGTCTTTATGAGTATGTTGAGCGGTTCAAGAAGCTTAAGGGTAGTTGTCCGCAACATGGTATACCCGATGATGATTTAGTGCTATATCTTTATGAAGGCTTGCTGGACACTGATAGGAGTTTCATCAATGCTACTAGTGGAGGAGATATTTTGGATAAAATACCTCAGGAAGCAATGCAGATTTTTGAAGGGTTGGCAAGTGCATCACAATAATATGGGAGACACCAAGGAGTTAAAGGAGTTCATAAGTTGGATAGTTCAGGAGATGGACACAAGGATGATATTGATAGGCTTATGAAGATAGTGAAAAAGATGGCTATGCAAATGAATCAACCCCATCGGCCTAGACCTTGTGATGTTTGTGGAGATCCAACTCATCTGAATGATAAATGTCCCTTAATTCAGGAGGACACCGCTTAAGTGAATGCTATGGATTATGGACCTCGCCGCAACTTGGGTAACAATTATAATCAAGGCTACAATTCAAACTATCAAAGTGGATTCAATTGAAGAGGCCATCGAACACAAGTTCCTTTTCAGAGAGGTCAATTTGAGAATCGTCCTAAAAACACTCAACAAGAAGATAGAGATGAAACATTGAGGCTGTTATTGGACAAGATGGGTGTTGAAGAAAAGTTGCTGAGTCAATTGGCTAAGGAGATTGGTGAATTGAAATCGAAAGATTCGGGAAAGTTACCATCTCATGTAGTAGTGAATCCAAAGGAGAATGTTATCGCCATGATCCTTAAAGGAGGTAAACAAGTGAATGTGCCCACTAGCAATGTTGAAGAGAGGCCTAGGGAAGAAATTGATTTGGGAAAAAAAGAGGACGAGACGACGTCTGCCGCCCCTCACCATGACGCCCACCGCCACCTACAGTTACGAATCTGACTTCTGACGTTATTCAATCCCTGAAGAAATCTTCTAAAGAGTGGTTTTCTAAGGTTTGGAGACCTGCACCACCCTTTCCTCACGCCTTAAGATCTGATCATAAGTGGGAAGATGAACAAATTTTTTATGACACCTTTGCTCATAGTGAGGTAAATATATCACTTTTTAGTTTGATTAAAACTGTGCCTTGCTATGCGAAATTTCTAAAAAGGTTATGCACGATGAAACGAAAGCAAAGTATGCGAAAGAAAGAAAAGGTATGTTTAAGTGAGAACCCTTCTGCTTTACTTCAGAAACGATTTCCCGAACAAATCGGAGATCCAAGTATGTTTACTATCCCATGTGCAATAAGGAGTGGTAGCTTCACCAAAGCTATGTTAGACCTAGCTGCTTCAATCAATGTTATGTCTTATAACTTGTACATGTTTTTGGGTCTCAGTGCATTATTTGAAATTGGTGTTACTATACAACTCGCTGATCATTCTAGTATTAAGCCTAAATGAGTTGTTGAGGATGTTTTTGTAAAGGTAAATGACTTGATATTTGCAGCTGATTTATTCCTTATAGACATGGAACAAGGTACGCCTGAAACTCCAATTATCTTAGGAAGGCCATTCTTGCGAACGGCTAAGACTAATATTGATTGTTTTGAAGGTTCACTAACTATGGAGTTTGATGGTAGAAAGATTGAATTTTCTATATTTGAGCCCATTGTTTCTCCTGCCAATGATTTTGTAGATTTTCTTGGCTCTAATGAAAGTAATCACAGGAATGAATCAAATGGTTTGTTAGATGCTTCTATTAAAACTAAATTTATGAATCTTTAGTTTTCTAACAAAGATGAAATTGGATTAGGGAAAGATGACATTGAGAGGAAAATTGAGGATTTGTTTAAGTCACATGACAATGTGTGTAATTCAAATGATTATATTGTTATTCCCTATGAGAAGTCGATTACTAACAATATTGAGGTTTTTGTAGTTGCAGGACAACCAATAGGAGTAACTCATTTCAAGAAGGAATCGATGGATGTAGTTGATGGATATGTTGGAGAAATTCCTAAAGTTCCCCCTCTGGTTTTAAAAAGGACAAGTGTGGAGGATCTTGATGGAATAACTTGATCAAGAAATGCATCACGTCGAGCCAAAAACGTGAAACAAAGGCGCTTCTTGGGAGGCAAACCAATGTAGTTAGGTAGTGTTATTTCTATTTTTGCAATTAGTTTTCAATTCAATAAAGTAGGATCAATTGTGTCACTGAATTTCGGAAGCCACGGTAAGTTAAAACTTGTGTTGGAGTTGAGTTTTGTTGATTTGGAGTGCGGAGTCATATTCTATGGACACGGCGCCTGCCGCCCATCACACGGTGCCCGCCGCCCCCTATCCGCCTGACGAATCCGAATTTTGGTAAACATGGAAGGGAAGTTTCTATTTTTCTTATTTTTTGTTATTTTCGTTTTTGGTCAGTTTTATTTATTTTCTTTTTAGGCTAGATTATTTTCTATCTATTTTTAGGGTTCGATTATTTTTATCTGTCTTAGGTTAGTTTTTTTTTTATCTTTTACTTATTTTCCATTTATCTTACGATTAGATTATTTTTCTTTTAAGGTTAGTTTCCTTATTTCCTAGGATTATATTTTCTATCTTTACTATTTTATATTCTATCTAGTTCTAATATTTTCCATTTTTCCTTTTTGATAGATTTTCCCTCCAACTCACTATATATTGCTACTCCCTATTTTGAATCAACCAAGCTTGCTCAAGAAATCTACAATACTCAAAAGCCTACTTGAATCCATTCTAAAAACCTAAAGCCTTGTGTTTCAATTGATTATGTCCACCAAGCCACTTTTCATCATTACCCTACATCCACAAAATTCAACCCTTTGAAACAAATTTGTTCGAAAAAGTTTCAAGTTTGGAGGAGTGTGACGTCAGTTTTCCTACATTTTCACTCGGATTCGAGGTTCTGAGAACATGACGCCCGCCGTCCCTGTAGCAAGCCCGTCTTTTGGTCATTTTCGTGGTTTTTCATTGGTTTTGCCTCGAGTGCATTGTGTCTCGTGCTTCTAAGAGGCAACCTTTTAGCCACATATTTATCCATATCTACCTTATGTTATATCTTGCTTTGAAGACAGTTTGAGCCTTTAGCCTCTTTATTGATAGCTCCACAAAATTATGATTCCTACCTTATGACGAGCCTTACCCTCATTCCGGGGGAATTGATATTTTGAGTGGGTAATGAAATCTATTTTGGAGATTGAGGAGAATAAAGCTAAAGTGCTATGTTATGGGTTATGGTTTTGAGAAGATGTAATCTTATGTGCTTATTTATTCCCTCATTTTTATGCATTTGATTTTCATGTATTTTCGGCTCAAAAGAAAAAAGAAAAAAAATTCCGAAAAAAGAGTCATTTATTTTGTTTTTGCGTAATGAGGAAATTTAGAATTTATGTTGGTGAGAAGTTATATTGGTTGGGTGTTGAGATTTCATGATATGTTAGATGATGATGAGATCGTTATGAGATAAGATATGATTTGATGATATTGAGATATGTTGTGCATTTGTGAGTTTGATGTTATTGAGTTGGTTTGTGTTATGTTAGGAGTTTTGGAATCTTGTTTTTTCTCGGAATTTATAGCACCACATGACCAAATATAATTCCTTGCTCTTATGTTTCTACCAAGCCCCATTACAACCCCGCCGAATGAAGTCTTCTATGAAGATTACCATTGAGCGAAAGTCCTCTTGATGTCCTTATTTTTGCATTGATGTATCCGGTGGAGATTTTGTGATGTAAATGTTAATATTTGAGTTGATGCTTGTATATGGAATTGAGGTGAGTGTATTCTTAAAGCCTAAACACATGAGAGTGAGCGATACACATTGTATCCTTGCTAAGGTTTAATTTTTGAGCATGCAAGCAACTTGATCCCATATATACATATTATGACATTTATATGCTTTTATTATATTTGCACGGTAGATAATGTTGCTTTTGATGAGTAAAGTTATCAAATAATTTCATGTGGGATGCGTAGATGATGTTTTGCTTTATGGTTGCTTGAGGACAAGCAAGAGTTAAATGTGGGGGAATTTGATAATTCATATTTCATATAGGCATTATAGGTATTTCTTATTGGAATTATGTAGTGGTTTTGCTATTGTTTGAGTCTAGTTTCGTATATTGCTTGTGAAATATCTGAGTTCGAAATCTATGCCTTTTTAGTGTTTATTCCGCAGAATTACATTCTGACACTTGAATGGACTTTAGAAGAGCTTAAGAGACATACTTTGGAGCATATGAAGGCAAATGGGGAAGCTAAAGAGGAGCAAGGAAGCACGACATTGTAGTTTATTGAAGACAATTGAGGAAAGTCGGACACTGCATAGGCGGCGCCCGCCGCCATTTGTACGACGCCCGCCGTGGGCCGGTTTGTAGCAATTGCGATTTTGGATACGAAACTATTATTTCCTATTATTATATTCTATTCCTACTATTGTTTTGGCCGACTCTTTGAGAGGCATTATTAGACTATTTCAGTTCTATTCAGTTAGGAGTTGTTTATTGTGAGACAATTAACACAATTAGAGAGAGAAAGAGAATTGGCCTATGAATTGCTAAACTCATAGTTTTGCCCGTGATTCGAAAACATGGTTGTTTGGATTGTGAGGATTTGATTCTATTTAGTTATTCATATTCTTAGTTATTATCCTGTGCTTAATTATCATATTTGTGTTCCTTTCTATGCTTGATCACCATGTTAGGAATTGCATCTTAGCTATAAATTTGTTTTTGTTTTCTCGATAACAAACAAAGTTATTTAGATAGTGATGTTTCTTTGTCTTGGTAGTGGATGATTTCAATTGATCTATGTTGAGGATATTGGTAGTAGATGCGCCTATTAGTCTTAATTGCGTTGAGTCAATGTGACAATTGGTCTTGATTACTTGAGTCCTTAATGCTATGCTTCAGTGATATTGAATAAGATAAGTGAATCTATGCGGATCTCTCTATAACGGCCCGAGATTATGATTCCCGAGTTATGTTTCGAGCGATAAAACTCCTCGTTAGGATCTTGCGCTCCGAGTACAGGTTGAAGTTTTGAAACCGAAGATTTGTAGTTTAAGGCGGGATTTCGCACCCAAATCCGGAAGGTCCTTTGGAGACCCTAGGGGTAAACCCCTGTACCTGTCCTAAGTCTACAACGCGGGAAATCTTTTCGCATGCAAAGGGCATAAGTTCAGAAAATGATACAACCTGTGCCACGGCAGAACCAGGTCAAAACAGAGTATAAGTAGGGAGAAATCCCAAAATCATGAATCTGGTGAAGTCAGGTTTCAAACACTCACTCTCCGCCATATGAATAGACCCCATCATAACAGCACAAAATCAAGCAGTGTATCAGATACCTGAAACTATACCACCAAGTCAGGCCAAGAGTCCGCCCGCGGGTCCTCTGACTGCGCTGAGGACATATAATCCGCCTATACCTAGAATAAAGAATGCCTTCATGCATTACTGGAATATTAACCACAATATCATGTTCCTAATTCATATGTGCAAAATATTAAGTAAGGCCTTAACAAAGAATACCAAGTGGCATGTCCCTCTTCTACCACCCCCTCCCCCTTCCAAGTAGGGTGGAGACTGGCCAGTTTGATTCGATAGCATCTCAAATCTCATCATCATATCGTATCTAATCATCATATCGTATCTTATCATCATATCGTGGATCTTGCGAAAAGAAAATAATAATGCTGATAATAGTAAAGATGTTCCAATGACCCGAATGACTCAGGACGAACCCGATGGAGATGGGTTGTCCTATGACCCTATCAAGGATTCTAGGACTCACAGATAACAGTCGTTCTGTATTCAAACGCATACAAAATAAGAATGCTCATTTGTAAGTGCAATTCCTAAGCATGATACTACATGACATACTTTTATGCATATGCAACACCTACATACTATATGACACATCAAGCAGGAGGTACTGGTTACTAAGTAAGCCCCGGAGGACTTACCTGGCTAGCAGATCGGCAACATGAGAATCCAGCACACGGTATTGACAATCACAGAGTATCATCTAGTACATAATGGTATATACATAAGTCTACATCCAACTATTAAGCACTCAAGCACACCTCAATCAATAGAACAAGTAACATATTATGAAAGTCATTTCATCGCATCATCCACTCCTTAAGACCACATCGTTCTCCATAAATGATTCAACCAATTCCGCATGTTCATATACATCATTTCCGCATATACCTCAACGGTTCATCAAAATTTTAAGACATAATTCGTGTGACGTGGGGTTAGAAGGATCGTAAGGGTCGTAAGGGTTAGAAGTTACGGAGATAGGTGAGAGACAAGGGCGGACAACACAACTTCCTTAAGAGTTCAGACATGGACCAGGACTAGGCACGACGAGACCGAGAAGAAGATCCCAACCCGAGAGTTACAACGATGCCCTTATAATTGTGGCACGCAAACACATAAAAATCAAGAGATATCATCACATTATTTCACACTAGTATGCACCTATCTCAAGGAATATCGATTTATGTATTCATAACATGTTCATATAATCATCTTTGTATGTGCGCAGAACAAGCTAGGAACTTATCATTTCATTCACCAATCATGCTTGACAAATTAAGAACATGTATGCACAGACTGACATGGGACATATATGGCATAAGTTATGCAAGACTTAGCAAACATCACAGGATATTATATGCACGACTTATCACTCATTTAGATACACAATTAAACAAGTCATAATATTATGGAAATCATGCTAAGATGTACCCTAAAAATCATGCTAAGGGTATGGTCAATTCATGTAGGGTTGGTATAGCAATTATCTCATCACATACATCCATATTCGCATAGTAAGACTAGGACGCCACACAAAAGGCCTATAACTGGGAGGTATATGTCTTACATGATACTAGCAATACTCATTAAACATGTACACAATCAATGAGGTCCAATTAGGTTAATCTGGCATGTTAAGTCATCTGATTCACGTTTTAAACATGCAACGAGAGTTGGCCACACTATCATGGACCTAGTTCATAAGGAGACAGTAATCATGGGGATGCAATACATACGACACATACATCCACTCATAAGTGCAACCATGCAAGGTATGAGGCAAGTCATGCTGAAATTATACCAATATAACATGTCATCAAATCACAAGGAGGCTATCATTATAACTTGACAAAATTATCTAAGGACAATCACCGACTCACCACCCTATTTCCCCGTGGGACGCTAGTATGAATCGCTGGACACAAGGACATTCACGCCGTTTCAGAGAGGTGAGGGTAGAACTCGTGTTTAGACTCTTTTGGCAAGAAGACGTGGTTGGCCATTACGTGGATCGAAAGGGCTGACTCCCTAAGACAACTCACTTCTATCTCGAAACGATTTAAATCCTCGCCCCACTAGCATACTCAGGTAACCCTCACATCCGACACGAGTTCCGAAGGTAATCGGTTGACCGACCCAAATTTCCCGTGGAAGACCCCAACCTTAGGTACAAGACTCGATAGAAACATCGATGGTGGGATACGAAACATTACTCAAAACGGGGAGAGCAGATGCTTCTTGACCCTTGCTAACATGCCTAGGTGTTTTGGTGGGGCAAGTGACAGAGTCAGAACCATCAGGGTGTTTGAGTTATGTAAGGGCTATTATGACAAGACGAGAATTCTGATAGAATAACAACAAGGCTTTCTCCCGCTATTCCATTTACACGGTTATTCAACACATGATTCAAGTAAAGGCATACTGATTAGTTCGCTATCCTACGCAAAATAGTACTCAACACAAAAGCAATCAACAAGATTAATATGATCCTCTTCGAGGAGGATCACCCTCGGGCCCAATGGCATTTATGTGTATATGTTGTGAGCCTAATTTGCCATGTTTTATAGTTACTTTTATATCGTTTTCTACAGGCATTTCATGCATTTGGGTTAGAATAATACATAATCTGTGTAGTATATGTTTATTTGCAATATATGGAGGTCTACACAAGTTTTTGTTATATTTCGCAGAAATCGGACGCACTTTGGAGCTTAAAGAAAACTCATGGAGAAGCTAAGAATGGTGCAGCTGGAGAAAAGAACATTTTTCGGCATCCATCATTCTGAATCAAGCTTTAATGTCTTCATGAGAGTTGTAGCCCTCGGAAAGAGCTTTCCAACGCATGGTCATATGCGTCAATCCAACCAACGAGGACTCGGCAAAGTGCGTTTTAAGAACAGAGCATAAAGCTGAGAGATTTACTCGATCTCGAGTTCCTTTACTCGATCTCGACAAAAGTTGTCCGAGCACACCTAGTCGAGCAGAGCATGATCGAGAAGATGAGAGCCAGATCAACCCGACTCCGGGAGCCTTACTCTATCTCGAATTATCTAGTCGAGATAGACCAAATCCTGATGCCATGTCCGGAGTCGAGAAGCTGTGCCAATTCGAGAAGCCGAGGACTGAAGACGTCGAGCACCACTCTACTCGATCTCGAGTAGTTTCACTCGATGTCGACAACCCTGAGAGCACCTATCCGAGTCTGATCGAGCAGCAGCTACCCGAGGCGGCCAGCCGAGCCAAGTCGACGTCACCCTTACTCGATCTCGAGGAGGCTTAGTCGAGATCGAGGAAACCGTGTCCGAAGCGGCGTTACGCGGGTTGTTGTCCTACGCGGTTTGGAAGTTCTTGGAGCCGAAGGAATCCGAGTTTGGCCGAGATCTATCAATATCTATCTATGGAAAGAAGACATATCAACACAAGAAGAGATTGACCTATTTTAGATAGAATTTCCTTTTAGATTTAATTCCTTAATTGCATTTATTTATCAGTAAGATTTTAGATATAGATAGAGATATTCTATCCTTGAATAGCAAGGAGTAGAAGGCTATTAATAAAGCCTTAGGGGGCTGATTTTCAGACATTCAAGTCAAGTCGTCTTAGGGCGCAAGGAGAGAGGAAGAGGAGAGAGAGAGAGAGAAGAGAGAGAGAGAGAGGAGGAGGAACGTTTGGAAGGTTTTGTAAGTTTTAGTTTATTTTATGTTAAAGTTAAATTCTTTCACCATGTTTGCTTTCTAATTTTCCTTCTTCTAGGGTTGGGGTGATCGCAACATAGATATGTGTGTTTGATTTATATATCCATGAATTTATATGTCTTTATCATCATCTACCTATGTGCTTAATCCGTTGCGAGAGTTGAGGAAATTCCTTATTCATGATATTGAAGCAAAAGTGATCTTATTATGAATTGGATAGTAATTAAGGTTTATTTGCGAGAGTCGACAAATCCTAATTAAGAAAAGGTAGAAACAAATTAGGTTTTTATGCGAGAGCCTCTATCACCTAAATTGTTGGAATTTGCGAAAAATGATTCTTTGATATAAAGCATGAATCTTTATGTGATTTATGATCTGCACATATGTTTATTGTTGTGTTGATCCCTAACCTTGGAAGTTTGCATATTTATTTGTTTTATTTTATTATTTTTATTTGGCACATATTCTACTCGATATCAAACCACCTCTTCTCCTGCCATTCCCTTGACATCGACAAAGTCTTAGTCGACGTCGACAACAACCCTCATCACCTCTTTCCGCTATCCCTGAACCCCAAAACACACTAAACCTAGAACCGCTGAATTCTCTCCTGAGGAGGAACCTGACTCCCCTATACTATAGCGGGGGTCTTGACAATAAATTTATTTGGTCAGAAACCCTCTCGTCAAATTGGCGCCATTGCCGGGGAGATATCAATCGCGCCTAGTTAATTGTTTTTAAGGTTCAGAAAAGCCCATCCCTTTTTCTTACCCTATCACATACCCTACCACCCCCTACCTCACCGGTACCAACTCGGTGCCAAGCTTTTGCTACGAATTTGTGTTCTTGATTGTGATTTCAAAGCTTAGGTACAAAGATGGAAGACATTGTCGAAGGGAATCCTGTATGGGAAGAATGGTCACAGGATTTGAGACGGAGGAATAGGATCGCAGTTGAGGAGGCACGCTTAAGGGAAATACAGAATCTGTGTAGTATATGTTTATTTGCAATATATGGAGGTCTACACAAGTTTTTGTTATATTTCGCAGAAATCGGACGCACTTTGGAGCTTAAAGAAAACTCATGGAGAAGCTAAGAATGGTGCAGCTGGGGAAAAAGCCATTTTTCGGCATTCATCATTCTGAATCAAGCTTTGATGTCTTCATGAGAGTTGTAGCCCTCGGAAAGAGATTTCCAACGCATGGTCATATGCGTCAATCCGACAAACGAGGACTCAGGAAAGTGCGTTTTAAGAACAGAGCAGAAAGCTGAGAGATTTACTCGATCTCGAGTTCCTTTACTCGATCTCGACAAAAGTTGTCCGAGCACACCTAGTCGAGCAGAGCATGATCGAGAAGATGAGACCCAGATCAACCCGACTCTGGGAGCCTTACTCTATCTCGAGTAATCTAGTCGAGATCGACCAAATCCTGATGCCATGTCCGGAGTCGAGAAGTTGTGCCAAGTCGAGAAGCCGAGGACTGAAGACGCCGAGAACCACTCTACTCGATATCGAGTAGTTTTACTCGATCCCGACAACCTTGAGAGCACCTGTCCCAGTCTGATCGAGCAGCAGCTACCCGAGACGGCCAGCCGAGCCAAGTCGACGTCACCCTTACTCGATCTCGAGGAAGCTTAGTCGAGATCGAGGAAACCGTGTCCGAAGCCGCGTTACGCGGTTTGCTGTCCTACGCGGTTTGGGAGTTCTTGGAGCCGAAGGAATCCGAGTTTGGCCGAGATCTATCGATATCTATATATGGAAAGAAGACATATCAACACAAGAAGAGATTTACGTATTTTAGATAGAATTTCCTTTTAGATTTAATTCCTTAATTGCATTTATTTATCATTAAGCTTTTAGATATAGATTTAGATATAGATAGAGATATTCTATCCTTGAATAGCAAGGAGTAGAAGGCTATAAATAAAGCCTTAGGGGGCTGATTTTCAGACATTCAAGTCAAGTCGTCTTAGGGCGCAAGGAGAGAGGAAGAGGGGAGAGAGAGAGAGAGAGAAAGGAGGAACGTTTCGAAAGGTTTTGTAAGTTTTAGTTTATTTTATGTTAAGGTTAATTTCTTTCATCATGTTTGCTTTCTAATTTTCCTTCTTCTAGGGTTGGGGTGATCCCAACATAGATATATGTGTTTGATTTATAAATCCATGAACTTATATGTCTTTCTCATCATCTACCTATGTGCTTAATCCGTTGCGAGAGTTGAGGAAATTCCTTATTCATGATATTGAAGCAAAAGTGATCTTATTATGAATTGGATAGTAATTAGGGTTTATTTGCTAGAGCCAACTAATCCTAATTAAGAAAAGGTAGAAACAAATTAGGGTTTATTTGCTATCACCTAAATTGTTGGAATTTGCGAAAAATGATTCTTTGATATAAATCATGAATCTTTATGTGATTTATGATCTGCACATATGTTTATCGTTGTGGTGATCCCTTACCTTAGAAGTTTGCATCTTTATTTGACACATATTCTACTCGATATCAAACCACCTCTTCTCCTGCCATTCCATTGACAACGACCAAGTCTTAGTCGACGTCGACAACAACTCTCATCACCTCTTCCCGCTGTCCCTGAACCCCAAAACACACTAAACCTAGAACCGTTGACTTCTCTCCTGAGGACGAACCTGACTCCCCTATACTATAGCGGGGGTCTTGACAATAAATTTATTTGACGAGAAACCCTCTAGTCAGTATATAACGTAAGCATAGAGACGATCTATGCCGTCCTTCGAGGGATGACTGACCGGAGGGGAAAATACCTCACGACCTCCTAGCCCGTGCTACTCCAACCCTCGGGCTCCTTGGAGTCTTCGAAACCCGTCTGTAAAACAAAGCTAGTATTTTGCCCACCATTCCCCGAATTCTACATCCATAAGGGATATCTACCACTTAGGTCTCCACCCACGAGGTTGTTTCCCCTTTATTCATTTTAGGTTTAAGTCCAATTAAATTCATTTTTCCCTTTTAAAAATATTTTCCAAAACGATTTGAAAATTGTAGGCGATTTCCAAAACCATTTGTACTCGGATTGCGAAACCTCAGCTCTGATACCACCTTTGTAACGGTCCTGGATTATGATTCCCGAGTTACGTTTCGAGGGATAAAACCCCTCATTAGGATCTTGCGCTCCGAGTACAGGTTGAAGGTGTGAAACCGAAGATTTGTAGCTTAAGGCGGGATTTCGCATCCAAATCCGGAAGGTCCTTTGGAGATCACGGGGTAAACCCCTGTACCTGTCCTAAGTCTACAACGCGGGAAATCTTTTATCATGCAAAGGGCATATGTTCAGAAAATGATACAACCAATGCCACGGCAGAGCCGGGTCAAAACAGAGTATAAGTAGGGAGAAATCCCAAAAGCATAAATCTGGTGAAGTCAGGTTTCAAACACACACTCTCCGCCATATCAATAGACCGGGTCATAACAGCACAAAATCAAGCAGTGTATCGGGTACCTGAAACTATACCACCAAGTCAGGCCAACAGTCCGCACGCGGGTCCTCTGACCACACTAAGGACATATAATATGCCTATACCTAGAATAAAGAATGCCTTCATGCAGTACTGGAATATTAACCACACTATCATGTTCCTAATTCATATGTGCAGAATATTAAGTAAGGCCTTAACAAAGAATACCAAGTGGTATGTCCCTCTTCTACCACCACCCCCCTTCCAGGTAGGGTGGAGACTGGACAGTTCGATTCGATAGCATCTCAAATCTCATCATCATATCGTATCTCATCATCATATCGTATCTTATCATCATATCGTGGATCTTGCGAAAAGAAAATAATAATGCTGATAATAGTAAAGGTGTTCCAACGACCCGAATGACTCAGGACGAACCCGATGGAGCTGGGCTGTCCTATGACCCTATCAAGGATTCTAGGACTCGCAGATAACGGTCGTTATGTATTCAAACGCATACAAAATAAGAATGCTCAATCGTAAGTGCAATTCCTAAGTATGATACTACATGACATGCTTTTATGCTTATGCAACACCTACATACTATATGACACATCAGGCAGGAGGTACTGGTTACTAAGTAATCCCCGGAGGACTTACCTGGCTAGCAGATCGGTAAAAGGAGAATCCAACACACAATATTCTCAATCACAGAGTATCACCTAGTACATAATGGCATATACATAAGTCTACATCCAACTATTAAGCACTCAAGCACACCTCAATCAATAGAACAAGTAACATATTATGAAAGTCATTTCATCGCATCATCCGCTCCTCAAGACCACATCGTTCTCCATAAATCATTCAACCAATTCCGCATGTTCATATACATCATTTCCGCATATACCTCAACGGTTCATCAAAATAATAAGACATAATTTGTGTGACATAAAATCCTACTAGATCGTCATAATTATCCAACATTTAATCTCATATAATAATTCACCACACGTCATGCTATTAGTCATACACATCATACTGTTAGTCAAACAATCATATTATCATGCTAGTGAGTAATCGAATAAGTCTTATTCCCAAGTTAGTTTCAAAACCGTTTCAAATCATAGTTAAATAGTTAAGTATTCCGACCCTTGAAAATATTCGCCAAAGTCATATTTCAATTTATTTATTCAATTACATTTAAAGTCTATAAGTCCAAATAATATATTTCAAACCCCCAATAATATATTTTAATCCCAAATAGTATTATATGATATTTTAAATACCAATTATTAAACACCTATATAATTCTCCCAAAATAATATTAAACACCTATATTATTTCCAAATCCCCTAAAATTCAAACCATTTTTATTTCGTAAACCAACCCTTATATAATTCTCCCAAAATAATATTGTATATATATAATAATTTTAACTCCGCTAGTTAGTTAAATAAGTAAACGGGTAGCCCGAACCGAACCGAACCAGACCCAATTAATTAATCCCAACCGGTTAACAATTAACACAAATATAAGTTAGAAGCTTCCCGCCGGTTAACAATTACCAACCGGTTAATAATCAACCCCACATACACGGTGGGTTCTTCTTCGTTCAAATGAAGCTTCCCGCCGGCCATGGATGCTCGACGTCGGCGTCCTCGTTGTGCCTCGGCTCCGCCAAGCTCGCCTAGCTCGCGGCCAGCGCCTCGACTCTCGCTCGTCCTAGCATGCTCGCTCACCTCTGCTCGCACTCGCTCGACCATGCCCCTCGCCTCGCGCTCTCGGCTCGACGTCGCTCGCTCACGCCAATTCAAAGGTTCTCGCCAGAGGTCTCGAGCCCACCCGACTACCCACACTCAGCTCTCGCTCACCCCCTGTCAGTCTAAGCAACGAAAGGATTCAAGAATTCGAATCGAGAAGGAATAGAAAGCTCGGGAGCTTACCGACGTGTTCGCGATTTCGGAGCTCTGAGCGTCGTTGGAGGCTCGCGATGGCTTGTCGGACCTACGTCGAACATGGGTGAGTTTGAAGGTGAAATCCGAGGGCGGTTTCGATCGAAAATGGAGGAGAATCGCTTACCAGAACGTGGCTTGCGCTCAACACGGCAAGTGGCGCTTCGGTGGCTCGTCCGCGGTGCTAGCAGCTCCTGGGCGGCTCCGGGGTGGCGTAGGCATCAGTGGAGGTGGTGCTACTGCTGGGCTCGAGGTAGGAGTAGGAACGGGCTCGATGGAAATTAAAATGGCTCGAAACAGGGCCTCAAAAGAGGGGAGGTTATGGTGAGTGATGGCGATGAAACGGGGCTAGACAGTGGTGGGGGACAACGAACGATGGAGTGAAGGATACAGTGGTAAAACATGAGTGCTGAAGGTGATGGTGAAGTCAGATGAAGAGGATGATGATGGCGTGAAGTGAAGAGGAAGTGAAGGTGGGAAGGTGACCCGAAGAGGGATGGGTTCGAGTTGTAGGGTATGGGGAGGGAGTGGGGGTGAGATTGAGTGTGAAATGGGTTAATTAATACCCGGAAATAAATTCCGAATACGCGAATTTTGAATCCTAAAATTAGTTCTCGAATGTTAGTTTTTCTAACTCTCGCTTTCTCGGTCGTTTAGATTTTTAAAATAGACAAGGATATCGCTATCCGATAATTATTTTGATTTTTCGAGGTCATAGGACGGAAATTGTTCATCGAATTTTACATTTTGGTCGGAATCCGCTACACGAGTTTTAACTCCGATTTAAATTCATTTTTAATTCTCTTTTTCCGACAAAATTATGATTTGAAAATCCGAGTCTTTTATATCATTCTATTTGCTCAACTTTAGTCAAGTAGACCTATGAATATGAATAATTAATAGATCAATCCGAGGATCGTGAATTCCAACCAATGTTAGAGAATTGCAGGTGAAATGTTCTTTCTACTTTTATATCATTCTATTTGCAATCATAAATCTGGTTACTTTTACATCTTTGTTACTTGCTACAAATCATTGCTTTGTCATAAGAGTCTTTTCTTAGTGTTATTAAATAAGAAATTGCTTCTCCCTGTGGGTTCCACACCGGACTTCATCGCTATACTAGTTGTTATTTGGTTTATCAAGTGATTGATTGCCTAATCGATTGGTTTTGTGTTTAAGTTTAGATATTATTACTATTTCACGAGGGGCGAAAGTGCCAATGACTTTCGTCCACCATCAATGGCCCATAGAATATCAGGTGGCATATCCCTCTCCTACTTCCGCCTCTCTTCCTGTTAGGGTGAATGCTAGCAAGCTCAGTTCCATAGCGTAGCAATCCCGCCCGCAAGTGTTATATGTGCACATCATCATCATATTAGACTAACTCCAATGGCATGGAGCAAATGCTTAAATATGCACATTTTGATGCAAATTGTGCTCCAATAGTTACTTTTGAGTGTCTAAAATGTGCACATTTGCACACAAAATGCTCAAATGTAAGCACATCTCCTCCCCCATGTGCAAAAACTTTTTATCACTTTTCAATAAAGTATACTCATTTCTATTGGTTGTTTTTTATTGTTTACTTTTACTTTTTAATTTAATAATATATATTTAGAGATAGGTGTGTATAAAATGCACATTTAACCAATGGAGTAAAATATCAAAAAGTGATGTGCATTTTTAAGCACCTTGTGCAAATATGTACATTTGCACACTTAACCATTGGAGTTAGTCTTATCATCATATCATCATGCCCATCAAATAATCAAGCTCATCTCATATATCGACAAAAATGACTCAAGATAAACCTGATGGTGCTTGGCTATCCTATGACCCTAGAAAAGACTCTAGGACTCACAGATAACGACCGTTCTATTTCTCAAACACACCGAGTAACCAAATGCTTATTCATAAATGGAATCCTAGCATGATGTATACTACATGACATGCTTTAATGCTTATGAAATACCTAATATGTCATGTGACCCCAAGTAGGAAGTTTATCTGATCAGTCTGAATAAGTTCATAAAGGAACTTACCCGAAAAGTCGAACAACAAAAGATATTGAAAGCGTAATCCAACAATGAACAACCACCTATAATAGTTACATAGAATACGATGCTACCACTCATCAATACGAACACAACCTAGCAAGTGGGTTGTTGTTGCAGGAGTAAATCGAGTATTGAAATAAATATGAAATTAAGTTCAGATTGACTTCCCTGTCTCAGCAAATAAATACAAGACTTCCTCCCGTTGTAGTAAGAGAAAAGTCAGGATCGAATCCACGAGGAAGCACGTTAGCAGTTCTTAGGTAGCTGTAAATTCTCACAGAAGCAGAGCAGAAAGACAGAGACAAATAAACCCGACAAGGGTAAAAACAAAAGCAAAGAATAAACTAAAGACAAAAAGTAAAGCAAAGGAAATAAAGAACAAAGCAAAACAGAAGCAAAGCAGAAACAAAAAAACAAGGACACAGAAGCTACTCGATCTCGAGTAGCTATCCTCTATCTCGACAAGAGCAGAAATGAAAACAGAAAACAGAAAGCAAATGCAAATCAACTCGACGAACAAAGCGTACTCGACCTCGACAAGAGGTACTCGATCTCGATAAAGAAAGTAAAGACATGAACTTGAAATCGACAAAGACAGAAGAATCACAACTCGACCTAGACTACGCTCTCCTCGACCTCGACAAAGGTCCTCCTCGAGATCGACAAGATCTCCTCTGTATCGAGTAACTATGCAGAAAACTGTAAATTGCAGAATTAAAAGACAACCGCAGAATTTCGACAGAAATAAACTTCAATATATTAAAAGACATCCAAGGCCAGGGTTTCAACACCACAACGATAACCATGCAAAGTAACACACAAAGGCATAAAAGATCATGCTTTCCATCAAATAACTTTCGTTATTAACAAATAGGCATATAGAGGCTTTCGCATAAACCCTAATTGTTACTAACCCTTTTTCACATAATTAATCCAAGTTGCATTAAGATCACTTTTGCTTCAATAACACAAACAAGGATCACCTTCAACTCTCGCAAAAGAATCATGCTTATAGGGATAGAAGATGAATCGCACAAAAAGATCTGACCTTTATCGCATCGCCTCACATGGCCATCGTTGGGCTCACCCCAGCCCCAGAAGTGGGTGGACTACTCACGCCTCATCGCAATTGCAGATATTGATGTATAAAAAGAAACTTGAATTAACTATATTCAAAGCCTTTACAATTCCGGCAATCAACTTTCGCAGAAAGCCAAAACCCTAAAAACCTTAAAACTCCTAAACTACTCTTTGGAACTAACTAATTGTCTCTGAAATTGAATCGTGAATTGAATGAATAAAACTGAGCCCCCTAGGGCCTTATTTATAGCCTTCATTCCCTAGCTATTCTAGGAAAGAAGATATCTATCTCTATCTAAAATTATATCTAAAACTTGAAAGGATAAATAAAATGCTTAATGGAAATAAATCTAAAAGGAAAAGATAAAACTAAATAGGTAAGTCTTCATGATGTTGATAGATCTTGTCTCCCATGGATAGACTTGATGGAATAGGATAGATCTCGGCCAAACTGACTTCCTTCACGCCTAAGCAAAGCCAATTCTAGTCGGACAAGTCTTCGTCGAGAAGCTGCTGGACACGACTCTACTCGACCTCGACCACGGCTTGTCGACCTCGACAAGCATGGTTCGGCGAGTGGACTCCTCGGCTAGATCTGCTCGATGTCCTCGGACTTGGCTCACTGGGTGCTTGTCGACCTCGAGTAAGCCTTGTCGATCTCGAGTAGGACTGGTCATCGACTAGGCTTCCTCGGGTTGCTCTACTCGGCAAGCTCGGACTTGGACTCAGGCGCTCGTCGACCTCGACAAACCCTACTCGACCTCGAGTAAGGTGGCTTGCCGACTAGGTCTTCTCGAGTGACTCTGCTCGATGGACTCCGGATCTGGACTTAGGCGCTCGTCGACCTCGAGAAAGGGTCCTCGAGATCGAGTTGGGTTCTTCGCTTCCGCGAGTTGTCTCTTCCGCTGGCAGCGAGTTTTTCCGCGGCAGCGAGCGGTCCGCTGCAGCGAGTCGAGTCGCTGGCAGCGAGTCCTGCCTGGTCGTCCTCGGCTCCGTCCTCGACTTCTCTCCTTGTCGACTCCGGGTGTGGTATCTGAGGCTTCGTCGATCTCGACCAGTGGTCCTCGAGATCGAGTAGGGTCCGGAG
This sequence comes from Persicaria tinctoria, assembly GCA_037127255.1. Taxonomy (NCBI): domain Eukaryota; kingdom Viridiplantae; phylum Streptophyta; class Magnoliopsida; order Caryophyllales; family Polygonaceae; genus Persicaria; species Persicaria tinctoria. Next base: position 57,389,064 of record JBANSL010000007.1, on the reverse strand, counting down.
CCGGGTTGGTCTGGCTTGCTCGATCAGGCTCTGCTCGACCAAGCTGTGCTCGGACATGCTCGTCTATGTCGAGTAAGGCCTACTCGAGATAGAGTAGCCTTGACCAAGCTGGTTCTGCTGCTTTGACCTTGGACTTCTGTAGTGTTTTTTCCGAGCTTTTCCGACCTTCTGTAGAATTGCTGTAAAATACCTCGATTTCTGCGAATTAAACGGAAACTGGTGTAGTTTCCATAATTTGGCAAATAAACATAAACTACATAGATTCTGTACTGTTCTAACCTAAATGAATGCAATGTATACAGAAATCGATATAAAAGTTACTGTAAAACATGGCAGATTCAGCTCACAACATGGGTCCGACACCCAAAGTCATGTAAATATGCAGTAGTAAAGTGTAAAAGTGTCATTCTCCATGATTCGTAGTAGTAGAAGATGTAGACTATATAATGCAAACAGTCTTAAAATGCCCAAATCCCATGCACACAATAAATCTTATGCATGACTCGGACCCTTGTGATCATCATCTCTCGTCGACTGTAAAGTATAGTTGGTACCTGAATCTGTATAATAACAACAACGAGGAAAATAATCACTATCCAATCAATAGTATATAACTTTGGCAGGAAATACTACGGAGTATATATGCGAGGCGCGCTACACCCAATTCACAATAAATAATCTCTATATGTACCACACCAAAGCATACTTACATAATTGCATCAAACTACGAAGAAGTGTCTTAATCAAAAAGCTTAGACACTAACCACACAAATTGTCTTAACCACAAAGAATGGCCATTAATCACAAAGAAGTACCAGTTATCACAAAACTTGGGCACTAACCATATAAAATAGGTAGATAAAGGCGCACAATTAACTAATGCAATATACAACTCACTTAAGTACAAAAAAGGTAAGTGCACACACACTACTCATGCCATCACAAGGCCTCGTAGACTTCACCCCATGAACCGCATATTATATAAAGGCATAGTGGGCAAGTCCAAAAGACTTACTTCAACTCGATAGCAATATTCACACAACGTTCACCAACGTCTAAGTATATTCAATCGACGCAATCACCGAACAACAAACACACACTCTAGTATAAGTTTCGTGATTGTGCAACACGCGATATCTGTGCAACATACCCCATTCAAATCAAACTAAGTCACCACTAATTAGCCTAATATCACATACAATATTTATATATAATCTAAATGATACCTAATTAGCTACCCAGAAAGAATATATGTGCATTCCCTTAATCAATTGCTAACCTATCCCAATTACAAACAAAGACCCACATACCAAGAATATCACCGGATCCATTCGATATATTGTATATATATCCCAATCGACTTCACTAGCTAATTATATACTGTACCTAATTACGCCATCCACTCCGTTGTTAATTCCCTAAATACATAAGATGACATGAAACAATCGGAAGATTTACATAAAAGTTGATAGAACAATAGGGATGGCAGTCTGCTAAACGAAGAACGCACCGAAACCCAAGCCATTAATGTCACCCATATACACCTAAAATTAAGCACATCTAATTCACAACCCTGATCACCCGATACGATCAACAAATACCTAAATTCAATTAACCTATTGCCTCATCGATTCACGAAAGGCAAACATAATATCAACAAGTATGTCGCTCACACGAATCGGCTCCTTCTCGTCGATATCCGCGATCGTTGGCGTCCTCCGATTTGACTCCAAGCGCCAATTCGACTCCCTCCCACTCGCAGGGGCCAGTGCTGATGTTCACCCCGCCACTGGCACAAACTGTGCTTGACTTGCTCGATCGTCCTCCCCTCTCAATTGTAACCGCCCCGCTTCCGTTTGATAACCTCTCTACTTCATAACCCTCTCTAAAGATGTACCCTAATCCTATTTTTAAGTAATAATAATAAAATATTAAAGGGCTTCACATATTATGATTTTTTTAGCAATTCCAATCATTCAAGTATTTCTTTGCCTAACTAATGTTGTTCAGCCTAATTCAAATAACTCCCCTAATTAATGTTACCATAATCATAAAAATAAGGGACTCCTATTTCCTAGTCCCATATTCTAATTTCATTTGTTACATTATCACCTCCTTTAAAAGAGTTTCGTCCCGAAACTAAATCTAAACTTGCTACTCCTACCAAGGAATCGTCCTAATACCATCCCCTGTGACAATTTACCCGTCTAGGAGTTTTGTCCTCAAAACTATCATGAATCTTATCCTCAACCCTTAAGTACAACTAATTAAACACCTAATACACACCACACACCCAGCCATTCAAGTCACACATAATCGATAACCACTCATAACATGAATAGAAATAAAGCAACCCGTCTCACCTACTAAATAACACTCCTCTCGAAGTCTGCCTTCAACCTCATATAGATAGAAGGATAACATGTTCGAATACTTTCCTCTGTTTCCCAAGTACACTCCTCTGCTGAACGATTCACCCATTGAATCAAAAGCAATGGTACACTCCGTCTCCTAAGTTGCTTGACTCAACGATCAAGAATACGAAATGGATTCTCAACAAAACTATGATCCGGTTGAATCGCCAATCCTCTATAGTCCAACACATGACTAGGGTGTGGAATGTACCGCCTCAATTATGATACATGAAATACCGGATGTACTCGATCGAGCGATGGTGGTAACGCCAACCGATAAGAAAGCTCACCCACCCTCTCTAAGATCTCAAACGGACCAACATACCTCGGACTCAGTTTACCCTTGATACCAAAACGACGAACTCCTTTAGTCGGGGAGACCTTAAGCCACACATGTACTCCCACCTCAAACTCTAGATCACGCTTCCGATGATACGCATACTTCCGCTGACGATCCTGAGCTACTCGAATGTTCTCACTGATCTAAGCAACTCTGTCTATAGTATCCTGGACAATTTGAGGTGGATCTCCAATAACATCAGTTGGCTCATCCCAATAAAGTGGTGAACGACATCGACGGCCATATAGAAGCTCAAACGGTGTCATACGAATTGAAGCGTGCCAACTGTTGTTGTAAGAAAACTCAACCAAAAGAAGATGATCGACCCATTGTCCACCCCAATCAATCACACAAGCCCTGAGCATATCCTCTAAGGTCTGGATGGTCCTCTCACTCTGATCATCTGTCTACAGGGGATATGTTGTAGAGAAATGCAATTGCGTCCCTAGAGCCTTGTGTACTTGTATCCAAAAGTGCGAAGTAAATCGGCCATCCCGGTTTGACACTATGGTGCGAGGGACCCCATGCACTCTCACAATTTGTTGAATAAATAAATCAGTAAGCCGATTAACCTGTCAGTCCTCTCTAATAGGAATGAAATGAGCCGTCTTTGTCAACCTATCCACTATAACCAAAATAGAGTCAACTCCTCTACTGCCTCTCAGTCCAGTAATGAAATCCATTGAGATGTCCTCCCACTTCCACTCAGGAATAGGCAATGAATGCGTCAATCCACCAGGCCTACTGTGCTCTATCTTGTCCTGCTGACAGGTCTGACAACGGGCTACAAATTTTACAATATCAGCCTGCATAGGCTTCCACCAGTACTGTCTCTTTAAATCCTGATACATCTTACCTGAACCTGGATGGATGGAATAAAGAGTATTATGTGCCTTAGTCAAGATCCGTTGACAAATATCCCCCACATCTGGAACACAGATACGTCCTCCAAAACACAACAGTCCATCTCGTCGGACGGAAAACCTTATAGCACTACCATCTGCCATACGCTGTCAGATATCTCGAATGTTCCCACAGGCTTGCTGACCCTCTCTGATTTCATCAAGCAGACTTGACCTCGTCACCATCAATGTCAACTGACCCTTAACCCTCTGCATCCAAACCTCGATGCCTGCTCGATGCAAGTCTCTTTGTAATTCCGGAATACGTGTCAATCGTGATACGATAGCCTCCTGTCTGGTTTTCCTACTAAGCGCATCAGCCACTACATTGGCTTTACAAGGATGATAATCAATCTCAAGATCATAATCCTTGATCAACTCTAGCCATCTTCGTTGTCTCATTTTAAGCTCCCGTTGAGTGAAGATGTACTTGAGACTTTTGTGATCAGAGATAATCTTACAAGAACTCTCATAGAGATAATGACGCCAAATCTTTAGGGCATACACTACTGCTGCCAACTCTAAGTCATGAGTAGGGTAGTTCAACTCCGAAGGCTTTAGTTGTCGTGAGGCAAAAGCAATCACCTTATCCCCATGACTCAAAACACATCCCAACCCAGTCTTCGAGGCATCTGTGAAGACCAGAAACCCCTCCGTACCTTGTGGTAATGACAAGATCGGTGCAAAGGTCAATCTCTGCTTCAACACATCAAAGCTCGTTTGGCAATCCTCCGTTCATACTAAAGGATGATCATTCCTCAAAATTTGTGGCAGTGGTCTAGCAATACTAGAAAATCCCTGAACAAATATGCGATAATACCCAACTAAACCCAAAAAACTACAAACCTTCTTCACTTTCCTAGGTGGAGTCCATGCAACGATGGCCTCAATCTCTGCTGGATCTACTGTGACACCGGGTGCTATTATGATATGCCCAAGAAAACCCACCTCATGCATCCAGAACTCACACTTGTTGTACTTAGCATACAACTTTTGTGCCCTCAATACTCCCAGAACCTGCCTCAAGTGATCCTCATGCTCCTCTCTACTTCTAGAGTAGATCAAAATATCATCAATAAACACCACCACAAATATATCTAATTGCTCTAGAAAGATGTGGTTTATCAACTCCATGAATACTGCAGGTGGATTAGTCGGCCCAAATGGCATGACCACAAACTCATAATGTCCATATCTCATCCTGAATGCAGTCTTTGGAATACCTATCGGCCTAATCCTCAATTGATGGTATCCTGATCTCAAATCAATCTTTGAGAATACCATAGTGCCATGCAGTTGGTCGAACAGGTCATCAATCGGAAGCAACGGGTACTTATTCTTGATTGTTACCCAATTTAATTCCCTATAATCAATGCATAATCTCAATGATCCATCTTTCTTCCTCACGAAGAGGATCGAAGCACCCCATGGTGAAGCACTAGGGCGAATATACCCTTTCTCTGCTAACTCCTCTGATTGAGCCTTCAATTCTGACATCTCTGTTGGTGCCATCCTGTAAAGTACCCGAGAAATCGGTCGTGTTCCTGGCTAAAGTTCAATCGTAAAATCAACTTCTCGCCTTGGTGGTAAACTTGGCAGTTCATCTGAAAAACATCGATAAACTCTTTAACAATTGGAACGTCCTCTAACTTCGGTCGACCCTTCTCGGCCTGCACCGCGTAGCACCAGTACCGCACACAATCCTGACTAAGAAGCTTAACAACTCTCATCGCACTAATAACTGCTCCGTTCTTCTTATGGTCACTACCTAAGATTTGATGTTGACTACCATCCTCAGCTGTCAAAGTTATCGTTCGAGACCTCAAATCGATCACAACACCAAAATGTAACATCAAGTCCAACCCTAAAATAACCTCATTTGTCATGATAGATATGACAATGAAATTAGCAGGCCAAACATGCCCACCAAATTGGATAGGACACCGTAAAATCTCACGACTACCCGACACCCTAAACCCATAGGATAAGAAATAGAAAAAGGAGAGCGTGGAGTAGTCACTAGTCCTAAACGCTCCATGCAGGAAGCATAAATGAAAAATGTGTGGCACCCGTGTCAAATAGAATCTCAAGAGGTTGGGAGCGAATAAAGATGGCACATGTGGTAGTCGTCGCGAAGGCATCATCATCATGACACATCTGAAACACACGTGCTGGTGTTGAACTCGATTTGCGGCCCCCAACGTATGATCCCCGACCTTGTTCACTGGAACTAGACGATGACCCTCGTCCTAAATTCCCATAACTCCGTCCTTCTCTCCCGCCACGTCCTCCCCCGCCGCGTTTCTGACTCTGATAAGGCACTCTCTGCTGATACTGAAGAGGTCTAGGACTGGCAAGGGTTGGCCGCGGCGGAGGTGTTGATATTGATAAACTACAAGAAAAATAAGTACAACGATGACCCATCCCCCCACAACTGAAGCATTATGTCCTGACATGGGGACAATGACTCTAAATATGTTCGACTTCTCGGTAACCGTAAAAAACTCGCGGAAGTCCTGATACTGCATAGGTACCTTGATTAGCTAATTGTCTCATCTGAATCGGCTGCGTAACCATGCCTCTACTAGCTGCTCACATGGGCACAATAGGTTGCCTAACCTGCCCTCCAAATCCTCTACTAGCATTACCTGCTCCCCGCCCATACTGAACCCTCGAGCGCTTCCCATCTCTCTAGTTATCCATAGCAGTTCGACGACAATCTTCATCATATCTCACCACAAAATCCCCATAAGCTGCTGCAGTTTCTAATCCAAATCACACTGCATACGAACTAACATGCGGAGGCATGCGGTTAGCTAGAAGTTGAACTCTATGCTTCTCCGAAGTTACTAGATCAACAACAAACATCAATTCACGCTTAAACTTATTCACGGCTTGTGCAATAGTTAAGCTAGGATCGAAACTTGCAGCAAAAGAAGCTCTCTCTCTAGATTCTCTCATCCCCGGCGGACAATACTCAACAATCATCAACCTCTTAAACTCTGTAAATGATATCTCCACCATCCCTGGTCGAATAACACGCCACCTATCAAATGCATTCCCCTGAAGCAACCCAACAACTAATCGAAGTTGAACATCGATAAAAGCTTCGATAGACTCGAACACTCCCTCTACATGCCTAAACCAAAGCTTAACATCCTCATCAGATGACCCTGAAAAGTGGGGTGGTCCACGACGTGTAAACTCCTTACCCCAGTCATCAGGTCTAGGTATAGCCCGTACTTGCCCTTCCGCAACAGGGTTTGCTGGCCCCACTGGTAACTGAGCAACAGGTGGTACAACGGGTGGTACCACTGCAGAGGCCGAACCAGCCCTCGCATCTAGCATCTCACTCATCATCGTATGCATCGTCTCCTGCATCGTGGTCTGCATCTGAGCAATAAGACCAGCGACATCTACTACGGGAGGACCTACTGGGACCTCTGGTGCCTCTCTCTCAGCCTCAATCCTAGGATCGGCTCCTCCGCGAGCTCTACCTCTCCCTCGACCTCTACCTCTCATGCCAACTCTGGCTCGAGGATTAACGATACTGAAAGAAATCCTAATGAAATAGGGCTCAAATAAGATAGGGTATAGATGAAAAAATAAAAGGAAAAATAAGTATAAATCCCCTCAACATATGGTAGACCTCTATTACTTAATAACAACACTCATGTATCCAAATCTCTTATATCTAATTACACTAACTAAGTCATTAGAAATAATAATAATAAAACAAATAAACACACTTGGTAGAAATAGAAAGGTACTTGTCAAACGAGAGATGATCAACACTTGTGCATCTACCCATTTCCCTAATGCTTGGTTTTAAACATATATGTACAACAACAATAAATGAATTACTTTTGGACCTCCGTTGTCCTTATCGTAACGTCACTATATCTCGCGTTGCCAACCTCGCTCTGATACCAATTTGTAACACTCGGCCCTAGGGGCTCGAATGCTACTCGGCACATAACCTGAACTGGGTCCCGATGAGTTACGTTTGCCGAAAGACATAATGATCTTACAACGAGTGACATGAAAGTTAGAAATAATCATGAACATGCAACCACAATATAGAAAGTCATGTAACACGGAAGTCCGACACAAACACAACCAAGCAAGTGAGTCCGACACCCCAAGTCATGTAAATATGCAGTAGTAAAGTGTAAAAGTATCATTCTCCATCATTCCTAGTAGAAAATGGAGAATATAATATTAAAGGGCTTCACATATTATGAATTTTTAGCAATTCCAGTCATTCAAGTAATTCTTCTGCCTAACTAATGTTGTTCAACCTAATTCAAATAACTCCCCTAATTAACGTTACCATAAGCATAAAAATAAGGGACTCTTATTCTCTAAACCCATACTCTAATTTCAGTTGTTACATGAAGTCCTTTCAAACATCTTTAAAGTCTTAATTTCGATAATTTGAGTTCCGCCAAAATCCCATTTATAAAGAATAATATATTAAATAATATTTCAAAAATCTCATTTTCCAAAATCATACTCAAACTAAAACCCGTTTGAAAAGGATTGAATCAAAATTCAACAAAGAAACTCAAAGGATTCAAGGAGCAGTTCGACCAAGCCATTGGGTGGATTTTGCGGTAGTGAGAGGGTTGGTCACACCATGAAGTCCTCCTCAATCCCCCCCCCCCCCCCCCCGCAAGAAGCTGACTCTTGCTGGTCCCGAATGAAGGTTTGCGCTGCGGTGAAACCCGTGGTTGCGATCGCGAGACTCATCTACTTTCCTCTGGTCTGTGTTCTAATTCGAAACCCTTTTACTCGATTCAAATCCGTTTGGATCCAAACTTGCTTTAAAAAATTTCTAACTCAATACAGACACTAACGAGACACAAATGGCCTAAAGGAGGACTATAGGGGTGAGTAGAAGAGGGATTACCTAGTCACCTTGAGGATTCTTCAAAAATCTTGAAAGAGGAAGGTTCTTTTAGCTTTCTTTCAATGAGTTTTTGCTACGAAAAGGCCTAGGAGGGACATATCTTGATTAAAAGAGGACCTTTACAAAGGTTTAGATCCAAAACGAGAGGTTGGAAGGGAGGGAGATTACCTTGCTAAAACAAATAGGGGAGGAGGAAATAAAAGGCTTAAATCTACTTCAAAAGGTGTTAGATGTGACTCTTTCGAGTGGGTGGAAAAGGTGCTAGACCATCCCTACTGGGTGTAGTTGGGAACGGTAGGAAAAATATATATTAGCTTGTTCTTTGCAGATGGGTCTGGAAGACTCCAAGAAGAGTGCTCCGTGGTGGTTGGAGTGGCAAGTTAGGTAGAGATCGCGAGGTTTTGCCCCTCCGGTTAGTCACTCCTAGAATAGCCGTATTAGATAGCTTGATGTACTTTATATATTAATTGAGCCTGAGTCGAAGGAGATCATTATACCTGTTATTGAATGATACTATGTTCAGTGCTTGTTATGCTAAATATATAATTGGTATGTCCTAACCATGTAGTGTGTATTGACTGATCTGTGTAAACGGGATAGCGGGAGTAGCCTTGTTTCTATATGGTCAAGCCCGGCTTGTGTGGGATATGCCCTTCCATTATGTTCACCCCTTGACGATTTTAGCGAGTCTTTCTCCTAGAGGTCAGTGTCCTCTACGAAAAATTTGGTTGGTAAACACATTGTGTCGGGAATCATGTGTGGACATGAAGGTTGTCTGAGTGAGTATTGGAAGATAGTTCTTGACGTAATTTCGAGTCAGAGTTCCACGGGAAACAATGATTATGCGTTAGTTAGGGAAAGAGGGATCTTTATCCTTCTCAATTCGCATGATGACCAACCAGTGTCTTCTCGCCACATGAGTCATGACAGAGTTCCACGAAAAAGAGGGATGATGCGTCAGTTAGGGAAAAGTAAATGGTTTCCTCTATGGATCTTTGTCCGGTTGTGTAATGGTGGTTCTTTCTGAATTGTATGACATGATTTTGAAATCTTCTGCATATACATTGCGAATGACTATTAGTAAAAAGATGCCCATGCATGTTGTTGCATCTATGATTAGTTACATTGCTTAGGTCTTGTGTTATGCCTTTTTATACGTTTGGGATACCTGATCATTTGTCTGTGGGTACAGGATCAAGAACCATGTCGTATATTTGCCCGATCTTGCAATGCTCTTTGATATCTCCTGATTTGGAACAAATTAGACAAGTAAATAATAAACTGATATTGCGACTAACAACAACGACATAATTAGATTGAAGGAAGCGAGAAAGAGTTCGAGGGAGCGAGTGCGGACACGAGACCAGTTCGCACGCGAGGGCGCGACACCAGATGCGGGAGCGAGCGACGCTTGCTAGAGGTGAGGCCGGGTGATGCGTACCTGGGCTTCTCTTTGCTGCCATGGTTCAGAGTTTCTACGACGATTCTGGATGAAGGTTTGGTTTTGCCGAGGGAATAAGTGTTGGCGTTGGATCTTGAAGGTGACCGAATGCAATAGAACATCAAAGGTGTTTGATGCTTTTGGATTTGGAATCGAGGAACCTTTTAGCCAAAAGGTTTCCTCAATTTTATTTCCAATTTGAGTTTAATTGACAAAAATACAAAGGTTTAAGTAGAGAACCTACCGATTCCATTTTATGCAAAAGATAGAGTTTGGGTAACTAAAGATAAATCAAATAATCTAAATATATGTAATGCTTTCCTAAGATAAACAATTCCTCATAAAGATAAACTTGGTAGACAAGAATTATATCTAGAGGAGATATAATTAATTCCACAATTTATATTCTAAATTGCATAAAATAAATCAAAGTTTATTAACTAGCAAAACCGGCCAACTAATGTAAGGGAAGTCGACATGGACCAAAGGCCCACTCGACATGGGTATGTATCGAGTGGCCCATGCTTGTGTCGAATAGTCTTGTCATGGTGGGTGTTGACGAGTCTTTATGACCTCCATTTGTGGACGCATGCTCAACTCTTGTGCTGGGGTTCTAGCCTTGAGCAAAGTGATCCAGGGTGGCCTGAGCTTTTGCTCCATTGTTCCTTGCACGAGTGATAGGACCATCAAATGACACCTTCATATTGTCCCCAATTTCACCATGAGTCAGCGACATTTGTACAACATCATTCTCCTCCACTTGAGTTCGATTTGTCCTCAAATCTTCTTCCGAGTCATCGTCAAGCATGAACAAAGATAGGTCGGCGACGTTGAAAGTAGAATGAACATTGTACTTGTCGGCAGGGAGATCGAGCATGTAAGCATTAGGACCCATCTTCTGAAACCCTCAAAGTGGTCCATCTCCCTTGGGATGCCGCTTAGATTTCTGTTGTTGTGGAAACATTTCCTTCCTGAGATGCATCCACACAAGATCACCAAAGTTGAACTGCCCATCCTTGCGATGCTTGTCCTTCACTGCCGTGTATTGAGCGTTTTCCCTTTCCAGTTGCGCATTGGTTCGCTTATGCAAGCGCCTAATGAAGTCCACTTACTTAGCTACATCCATGCTCTCATTTTCCTTTAATGGTTGATGCATCATATGAACAAGAGTGAGTGGATTGCTCCCATAGACCAGCTCAAAAGGAGTCTTCTTTGTTACTGAGTGTCTAGACCTGTTATAAGCAAACTCAACAAATGGTAGGCATTCTTCCCACCTCCGGAGGTTAGTATGCAACATGACTCTTAGGAGAGCCCTAAGAGTCCTATTAGTAACCACAGTTTGGCCATTAGTTTGAGGGTGACAAGATGTAGAGAATAAAAGCTTAGTACCCAACTTAGGCCATAATGTTTTCCAAAAACAACTCAAAAACATTGAATCGCGATCAGACACAATAGACAATGGCGATCCATGTAAGCGAACAACATCTTTTAATAAAAGCATAGCAACATGAATAGCATCATCGGTTTTGTGACATGGTATAAAATGAGCCATTTTGGAAAATCTGTCCACTAACACAAATATGGAATCATGACCCTTAGAAGTTCTAGGCAGGCCATTCGAATTTAACTTAGATTTGGCTGTAGCTCATGTAACACACCTTTTGACAAATCTCAGCACATAATTAGTCATTTTAGGCCAAAAGTAATGTTCTTTTAATCCAGCTAAAGTCTTTTCAAATCCTCTATGTCTTCTAGATTCATGTACTTCTTGAGTTAATAGTCTTCGAATAAATGAAGATGGGATACAAAGCTTGCCCATCAGAAGCATACAATTCCTTACCAAAGCAAAACCCAAAACATGCGCATCCATATGGTTCAAGAGGACATACCTGCATGATAGAGCGTCAGCTACCACGTTATCCTTTCCCTTTTGTGGTGAACCATATAGGAAAAGGTCTCCAAGAACTCCACCCTTCGAGCAAGGTGCCTGCTGAGCACTGCCTGACCTTTGAGGTACTTTAGAGCTTCATGATCCGAATGAATCACAAACACCTTAGGCCAAAGGTAGTGCTGCTATGTCTGTAAGCATTGAATAAGCGCGAACAATTCCTTGTCGTAGATAGGTAGAATAGTTGAGCTCAGCGGGGCCCAACTTCTCGATGAAATAGGTAATAGGGCGCCTATTCTGTAGAAGGACCCCACAAATGCAGTACCAGAAGTATCACACTCAAGCTCAAATGGTTGTGCGAAGTCAGGTAGTTGCAGCACTGATGCATCGGTGAATCGATCCTTGAGAGCATCGAATTCCCTCCGATGTGAGCCTGTCCAGCGAAATGTCACATCTTTCTTCGTCAGCTCTTGTAGTGGGGCGGCAATGGTGTTGAAATCCTTGATGAAGCGTCGATAGAAGCCAACAAGGCCCAATAATAAGCGAACATGGGTGGGAGTGTGCGGCTGGGACCACTCCTGTATAGCTCGAACCTTCTCATCATCTACTTTCAAACCAGAAGGAGAAACAACAAATCCTAGAATAATAATAGATTCGGTAGCAAAAGAACACTTTTTCAAATTGGCATATAATTTGTCTTTTCTAAAACATTCAAAAACCAATTTTAAGTGACTTAAATGATCATGCAAGTTCTTACTATAAATTAAGATATCGTCAAAATATACAACGACAAATTTCCCTAAGTATCTTCTAAGCACATGGTTCATAGAAAGAGTATTAGTTAATCCAAAAGGCATTACTAACCATTCATATAGTGCATACTTAGTTTTGAAACCCGTTTTCCATTCATCCCCCTGTTTCATCCTAATTTGATGATAGCCACTTCTAAGATCAATTTTAGAAAAGATGCAAGCACCATATAATTCATCAAGCATATCATCTAAACGATGAATATGGTGATAATACCTAACCGTTATTTGATTGATTGCCTTGCAATCAACACACATGTGCCATGAGCCATCCTTCTTTGATACCAAGATCGCACGGACGACGCAAGGATTAAGACTTTCGCAAACAAAGCCTTTGTCCATAAGCTATGTGACTTGGCGCTGCAATTCCTTTGTTTCCTCAAGGTTAATTAGCTCTATAAGCGGCATGATTTAGCAAGGCTGCGCCAGGGACAAAGTCAATATGATGTTCAATCCCCCCGAATGGGCGGCAATCCTTGAGGTAGATCAGTTGGACGCACATCTAGATAATCCTGCAAAAGAGCAGCAATAGGTGCCGGAATATGACTCAAATCCACAGCATTTAGCAATACCTCTTTCATGATCAAAAGGATATGAGGGAGATGAGCATTCCAGGTGATGGTCTTTTTCTGAGTCTGAGAGACCAGATATCGTCATTCAACAGTGCCCTTAAGCGGAGTACAAGGGCTTGCTGAAGGTGGCGTAAGGGAGGGCACGAGCACCGTGGGAGCCGCGGCCGCGGGTGCTGGTGCGGCATTAGGGGGTGACTCACATACGGGTGGGGTCGGCCTTCCGAGCTTCCTTCTGGGCGTTCTGTTGTTGTCGCTTGCGCACCTATTCATTCAAAATAGCTTGACGAGAAAGAGGTAGAAGAGTAACTCTCCTCCCATCAAAAGTGAAGGAATATGTATTTGCACGACCATCATGTATAACAGAGCGATCATACAACCAAGGATGACCAAGTAAAATGTGACTACAATCCATCCTAGCAACATCAAATAATATTTTATCATGATAGAAACCAATAGAAATAGAAACTAAGCATTGTTTAGTGACCATAGTATCATACCTGTCATCAGTAATACCATTCAGTCCATAATGAGTAGCTCTAGGATTAGTAGTAAAATGCAAGAAATCAACTACTTTTTCATTGATGAGGTTACATCAACTCCCTCCATCGATGATGAAGTTCAAGGTAGCCTCGCTAACAACACACTTGGTGTGGAAGATGTTCTCCCTTTGATAAGCCATGGGAGCTTCTTGAATGTGTAGGACCCGGCGATTGACAAGACAGAGAGCGTCTTGAAAGTCATTGGGGTCGATCTCCTCTTCGGGGTCATGCGCCTGGTCCTCCTCCACTTCATTCGAGATTATGTGTTCCTCGACAGTCTCCTTCTCATAGTAATGGTCTCCCAAATCATTGAGAAGGACCTTTCTTTTCGGAGGGCATTCGCGAGAGACATGTCCAGAACCACCACAAGTGAAACAACGAATGTCTTTAGTGCGTTCCTTAGATGGGGCAACAACTCTTCTAGTTTCGACTTGAAAACACTGTTTAGGTGAGTTTGGAACTCTCTTTTGCTGTATAGATGGGATAGGAGAAGATCTGGATTGACTAGAAGAAGTAAAGGGGACAACCTGCGACCTTGTGAAGACTGGTCGGTTCTGGCCCTCTGTTGTTCCTGCTGATCATGTAGAAGCTGCACTTTATGAATTAAAGTGTTAATATTTCTAATAGAATGAATAGGTAAAGGGTTTTTAATAGAAATATTAAGACCATAAAAAAACTGAGTACACAAAGCACATTCAGTAAGATAAATATTAGCCTGATGAAGGAGGCGTTCAAGATCGTCTTTGTACTCCATGGGGGAGCGAGATCCTTGTCGACAGGAAGCTAATTCCATCCTCATCGTCTCTGTATACTCCTTAGGCACGTGTCTTTGCTTCAGTAGATAGCGCAGTTGAGGCCAAGTATCAACAGGTTGCTTACCTTATCGCGCGACGGCGGATTTCTCGAGTGCGAAACCATCAAGACCAAGCCATACCTGTTAAATGTAAAATAAATCTCCAACCATTCTGTTTCATCATAGCGTAGATGGTCAAGCACATAATTAGTATGATCATCCCAAACAAGATAAGCATCAGGATCATTAGAACCATCAAAAGTTTCTAATTTAATCTTAACATCACGCCGTTGGATAGCTTGTGCATTGTTAATTCTAGGACGACCAAAATTAGGATTAGGTAAATCATCAAATTTAGGATCTACCTCTTGGTAAGGGTTCGCCAAATAGGGCATGTCGTTCAGATCAGCATTGCTACGATTGTCGTCCCAACTGGATCTGATGAACAGAGGATTGGCGTGAGGTTGTTGACGCTGGCCCTGTTGCTGCTGCATAGGGGGAGTGTGTTCTCGTCGGTTATCTTGATTGTTAAAGCCGGATAACGGATCATTTTCATTCTTTCCTTCAAAAGGATTAGGCCTAGCAGATCTAAGCTTAAAATGTAATTGACCAGAAGGGGGTGGTATACCTAAAGGGGATGTCTTACCTTCTTGAGGCGTAGAACCAAAAGCTATATTCTGTTTCATGTCCTCGAATTTCCTATCAATTGCTTGGTTGATCTGGGCAGTGAAATGAGCACGTTCTTGAGCCCAATCGATGGCAAAGCGATTGTCGTGGGCTTTGTTGGAAGCGCCTCCATCTGTGCCTTGAATTGGTAAATATATAGATGAAAAGGTAACCCAAAATACAAAAAAAAAAAGGTAAGACCATACAACCGGTCTTACGTAAAACCAAAATGCACCCTATACCAAAAGAAACCCCTCCTGTATCCTCCAATGTCACTCTACTCCTCTTACACCTCCATCTGTGCCATTGCAGCCATTGTAGCGACTTTTTTGGCAGAGTCAATGATGAACAACATATCAGATGCAGTAAGGCTACTAGAAGGGGGAGGGGAAGAGCTATGTTCGTCTTTTCCGTTAGACATGTTCCTACAATATCAGAAGAACAACAAGTAAACGGAGCAAATACCATAAACCAAGTAATGCAAGCCCTTTTGATTCTAAGAGTGATTAAGTTTTAGAAATAAATCAGGCGAGAAAACAAGGCACTAAATTCAAGCAATCTCCCCTAGACACAAAAATATGTAATATTGAAGATAGCAAGTAAAGATCAAATTGCAAAATAGACCAGCCACAACTCGGATATCAAAGGATAGCAAGTATGAACAAGCGACTAAGATGTAAGGAAAAGAATTCAATTTAATGCACCAAAAAATTCAGCAACATGGTAGTAATATGAATGCAATCACAAGGGAAATGAAGTGCACACACTCCATCAACTATTATCTGACGGTTGCAACACGGTTCAGAAAATGAGGGATGTGACCAAGGCTCCTGTGTCGGCACATCACATAATCACACAAGTAGGGTTCTTTGATATGCTTGAAACCAAATATATCATCAAATGAAGTAGCTAAATAAAAGAAATAACAAATGCATGAGTTACTAACTCACCGACCAGCTGGTGCAATCTGATAGAAAACGTAAGCATGTAGCCTGTTCCAAAACCAAAAAAAAAATATATATGAATCATTGTTGGGATAAAAATTATTTTTGCACATATATATTGCTACTAATATTGTTGAGGAGATATTATACATACATTATGATTATGATTGAGGACGTGGTAGACCAAAGTATTAATCAGTTCCTGCATATTTAGAAGAAATAACAGAAACTATGAATCACACAATGGTGATTGATAACATAAGGCGGACAGTAACGATAAAAATAACATTGCAATGACTTTGTACTGCTTACATGATTAGGTTGAACACATTATCCAACCACTCAATTTGGATTTCTTCGATATCCTTGTTTTCGTAAGTCGATTCGTCATTGAACCACTTAAACATAAAACAACATATATATCTTATATGAAACTAAATAATCAAATAAAGTGCAACTCCAAGTAAGAAAGTGAAAAGCGCTACCTTGTGCGGGATAAGACAAGATCCTCGAGATATTATATTCCGAATAAACTTCAAAACGTAGTATCCACAATCCATTTTGTCAGTCGTTCGGGGACACTGAACATCACATCACTTGTATAAGAATATGAAATACACAATAACTTTCATGCTCATAATTTGACCAAAAAAAATATAAAATAATATATTCTTAACCTTAACTACATGCCACAAAGGTTCTTTTCGGGGAGTTTTCTTGCCCAACTTTGAAATATTTCCGTTTATAGCTCCTAGGAAGACAAAATATACATAGTTAAAAAAAAGTATACAGTTTATAGCTCCTGAAAAATATATCACTTGTTTATAATAAAAAATGACTTACATTGCAACTAATTTCTCGACATCTGGTTGTGTTTTCTGACCCAATTGATCAAGCCAATAGGCAGAACCCATATGAGGACTCATCACAATCAACACCCAGTGATGTCTACAAATACAAGCTCACTTTGTTTAAAATTGTTGACACAAATGACCAAGTATAAATATAAGAACTGATTATTGCTTACTTGGGCAAATATGGGGCAAAAAAGAGTTGACGCTTAACTTCGCTGCCCATCGCATTTGCAATATAACCAGCCCTTTGGTCGAGGCACTGACCATGTGGTGATATTTGATTTGGGCATAGCAATCTGAACTAGTCTTCAACAAGAGTGTCAAACAAATATCTACACAAACGCCAAAATACGCATTATGTAGTTAGGGTAAAATAGGAAATTGAATCTGAAATAAAACATACTAACCTTAAATATAGCAGCACTTGAGAAGGTTTGATGTCTTTCCTATTGAATCATATGTCAAGATCATCTCTCCCAATGTCTACACCCGGATGAGCATATCTGAAAATTTCAGCTGAAATGTCTACATGTCGCACTTGTTGTGCCGGGAATTCTTCCAACATCCAATCGTATGCCTTCAACACACCTGGCACCGCTGAATTCACAGCACTGGGCCGAACTCCAGATTCGTGTGTCAAGGTGTTTCCCTTACCCTGCTTACTTGAGGTTTGTGTGGCTTGTTTTGAGTGCTTTGAGACCTTGCCAATCCAATAGAAAAAAAACAAAGGGAAAAAATATATATATATCTATACAACCCACCCATAAACTCAAAATATCTCACATTTTAATTTATCTCCATCTACTGAAATAACTTACATCACAACTCTTCACAAGAGGCTCTGGCCATGCAATGAATTGTCCTATAGCGTCTTTCACAGTGTTGGCCTCATCCGTTGGGCATGGCAGCTTTTTCTCACCCAATATAGCTGTCACAATGGAGACCTTCACATAACCCTTCTCCAATGGTCGAGTATGAAGAAGACCCCCGCCTTTGGAAGACCGATAAACCTTGCCTTTCGCCACCGGTTTGTCAATGTCCACACAGAATAGTTCACATGATTTACAACTCTACATTTAAATCATAAGAAGTTAAGGTTTTCATTCACGTGTACATATGAACAATCAAGTCTCGAGCATAATTGAATGTATTCAAATACTTACTTCTTCGTCTGATTTAATAGGGGTTGTCTTTAGGGCTGAACATGACGCTTTACCACTTTGGGGATTGGGCTGCGAAGTAGGTGATACCTGATCTTGTTGGAGTGGGTGACCTTGACTGACTTGTTGTTGCTTCTCCAACATCAAGTTTTGAATGATGAGTTCTAGTGTTTTGATCTTTTCCCCGAAGTTGTTCTCCATTTCCTTCATTTTCGCTTTGAGTTCCCCAACTAAAGACCCATCCACATTTTCCTTTGGTGCATATTTACGCTTCCAATATTGAGTAATTGTTACATCTTGACCAACCCCCCTAATATGTCCAGGGTGCTCGAGCTTATCTAATGCCAATATTAGCACATCTCTCTGTCCACTGGTAACAAGTTGTCCAGAACTTTCTTGTTCCATGTAACTTTGCTACAGCGTACGAGTAAACCATTAAACCTTAAACGACATGTCTCAACATAAATTACAATCTGAAACCTTATATACATATTACTTACTATTTTCTCAATTGCAGACTGTGATTTTTCAGCATACTTCTCATTTGACCCTTTCCTTGCCTCCATCCATAAGATTGCTCGTGGAACAGAGGAAGAAGGGTCCATGTTATGAGAAACAATCTGCACTTATCAAATTTTGATGACCACAGAGATTAATATTCTCACTGAAAGGATGTGAACAAAAGTAAACAACATTATGTACTTAAATACTTCAATGTCTACGTACATATTCATTCTCAATGCATGCATACCCCTTCCGGCCTCCCTTGTATGTGCAATCATCTTGGGATGAGAGTTGCTTGAACTTGTCACTTTTTTCCTAAATAAATGTAATAGATAAGGTGATAAATATTGACTAGATTTGTTCTTGTCTATGACACTGAACGCACCATTACAAATAAATGATCTCGTACCTTGAACTCATCAGAGTGGCGTATTTTTATAAATTTTGTCCATTGCTCATGAGTGATGTATGTGTCATAGATGTCTGCAGGTTCTGTGAGAAGGTCTCTTGTTTTCTTCTCATGCATATGTAATCTCCCCAAGTCCTTTTTGAATGCCCTCCACAAATCATTCGCTTTTTTTTATAACCCAACCCTTCATTTCAGATGGAATTACAAAGCCTCCCTACAAAGAACAAATGAAAAAACCAGAAATGGTGGCATTACAGCTCATATTACACTCCAATCCATCTCCCCTTTCACATAAAAAAAACAGAAATGGGAAATAAAGCAATCCAATTGAAGGCATAGAGTAACAGTCCAGATTTCATGTGTAAGAGTAAGAGTCCTCCAATTGAAGGCATAGAGTAAAAGTCCTGACTTCATGAAGAGTAAAAAGAAGGCATGCTCAGATTTTCAAGGCATAGAGTAACAGTCCCCTTTCACGTGTGAGAGTAACAGAAGGCATGATCAGATTATTTTAGAAAACAGAAGCACCCATCAATGGCAAAGAGCAACAGTCAAGAAAAGATGCCACAATCCAATTGAAGGCATACTCAGTTTTTTTTCGAAAAAAGAAGCACCCATCAATGGCAAAAAGTAACAGTCCAGACAGCAATAAGAAAACTCAATAAAAGAAAAATATAAACAGTTAAAAGTAACCTTAACTGTTGATCTATCAATGGACATAGATATCACATGTTGAATAGCACATAAAGCTCCCAAATCCTGATGCCACACCAACAGTCCATATCAAGTCATAAAGACCATCATATTAAAGACAAAAAAAAACAAAATTGAAGCTCCCAAAACCTGCTGCCACACTTCTCTCCCAGAAGCTGTAATTTTCCAGAAAAATAGCATCTTATAAATAGACATCTTGCTCACCTGGACTATATATAAACCTCACCCCCTCAAGCTGAAATATGCATCCTCCACCATATACCCTCTCTCCCTAAAACTTGTATCCCTCAAACCTATCTCCCTCCAGAAAATGGCTTCTTCCTCTCACCGTCGCCACCGCTCTAGCAATGGCCATGCAGGCAACAACAACGCAGGCGAGTCCTTGAGTGTTTTGGTAGTGACATAGTAACTGGTTTGAAATTTTCCAATGTATGTGATTATATGTTTTTTTTTTTACAGATTCCAGGATGCCGCCTTACTAACCAGGGGTCGTCGTGGAGGTTATTGGAGCAGAGGAGGGACTGTTGGGGTCATTTTATGAGGCGGAAATTATTTGCAATATCAATAACACCCACTTCGAGGTGGAATTCCTAACTCTTGAACAAAGAAGAGGGGGGTGCCTTCTAAGGGAAGTAGTTGATGTGGGCCGACTGCGTCCACTTCTGCCTCTGCCTGAGGATGACTATGATGAATATGTAATTGATGACCTAGTTGATTGTAGAGCCAATGATGGGTTTTGGTATGGTCGAGTCACGGGGGTAAGGTGGACAGGGCAATATCGAGCTTACACGGTGAACTTCCCCTTGACTAGTGATACTGAGGAGTATAGGAGCCACGAAATGAGGCCACACTTCGACTGGATTGGTTTCAACTGGTCTACACAACCACATTTTTGGTGGATACTACGTCTGTAGGTTATTCGTGTGTTGGGTGATGTCTCTATGATATTTTCTACCTTACTTGTTGTTGTGTTGTGTTTGTTGGATCCTACTATGGTTTATGCATTTCCATCTTCGCTACTGTTTTCCGAACAAGAGGCTTGACCTCAGTATTTAATGTTGTGACCCTATTTGTAATGTTTTTAATCTAATGTTGTTCTCTTGTTACAATGTTGTTTTATTATTTTCACTTTCAGAATATTGACTAGTATAGGCTTCGTACAATATCATATTCTCAAACCTATATCATGAACAGAAGGAGACCATATAAAACCACACAACTAAGACACCTATACTTACTCAAATAATCACACAAACGAGTAGCACAAAACTGATGGTCTAAGCCCCCTGTCAAGACCATCAGATTATGATGTCTCTAGTATAATTTGAAAAGAAAATAACATATTTTCTGGTAATTTTAGAAGAAAATATAAAGCACATCAAGACCATCAGATTCGGATGCTATTCAGTGACAACACATCAAGTCGAGGAACAAACAAACATATAAAGCACAACCAAGGAATCCGAAAAAACACAACACGATCATTGTTGATAAACCAATATAAAATAACGGACTAACCTGGATATCTTCCCATATAGCATCCTTCTCCTCCTTAGAAACAAGTTTCCAATTATCTACGGTGATAGGTACCCACTTCTTCACGGTAGTGCCAATGAAGGTTGATAATTTTGCTTTATTTTTCCCAATAGGTTGCCCGCTACTATTCAGTTGTATGGGTAATCGTTCACCCCCAGCTACGCCTTTTGCAATGTTCTTTAGCAAAGAGGCCCCTCTTGTCCTACGTTTCTTCTCGGGTGGATCATTCTGGAGATCCTCACGCAAATCCTCACTTGGTTTATCAGACGCACTCTTAGGCCGTTTTTTAGAAGGCATTTCAGATTTTTTAGGAAACATCTGCACATGTAAAAAAATCAGTCAATTTTTGTGTATTTGAGTGAGATAACATGGAAGTATATGAAATAGAATATAGTTGAAGGGAACCACTAAACCAAACCATAAAGCATTGATAATTTAGCACTTTACCTAATAAAACTCCCAATATTATGAATTGCATCACTTAGCTATATGTGATCATATAAGTACTCTAATTTCTTATATACAAAGGAAATAATATATCGTACTAAGAAAGTAATAAGATGCAACCCCTTCTTACTACCTTCATTGTTGTTTTTATTTCGCTTCCTTGGTAAAAGAGGATGTGTGGACGAAGGGTTGTTTTGTAGTATCTCATCATTAACCCAAATCCCTTCTTCATGATCAGCTCGAACATAATTATCCTCTTCATTTTCATCTTCATTGGAGGGGGTAGGGAGGCCTGCTTCGAATGAGCTACTACCCTCTTCACAGAAGACTTCATTTTCTTCACCAATGCCCCCTTTGGTTTGAACAGTACAATGCACCGGTTCATGTCAACAAGATCAGTGACATAGAAAACTTCCCTAGCTTGAGAAGCTAGTATGAACGGTTCAGTTTTATGGCCCACCTTATTCAGATCAACAGAAATAAACCCCATATCATCCACTCGAACTCCATTGTTACTATCAACCCATTTACAACAAAAAACAGGGATCTTCAGCTCTGGAGAGTACCCTAACACCCATATCTGCTCAATTACACCATAATATGACATACTAGCATATACAGGGTTTTTGTCTTTTGCACTTGCAATGTGCATTGCTTGTGCTACCACAGTCACCACACTGTTTTGTGTTGTGCTTTTGTCATCTCTTGATTTAGTGTAGAAAGTGTAACCATTGATGACAAAACCACTATAGGTCAGTACTTGAAATTTTGGCCCCTTTGACGGAAATTTCAACGTAGATGATACTTCTTCTCCAGATCTGAGGACCTCAAAAACATTGTTCCGAAACCAATCAATGAAGGAGCGATTATGGTGCATTGTAATCCACTTTTCATTCTTTGCATATCTTGGATTACATTTTCTCAAATGTGCCATGTGTTCTTCAACAAAGGGTTGCACTTCTTCCATGTTCTGAAGGACATACATATTTGCTCTAGTTAAAGCCTCATGATCAGCAGTCAACAAATGCCTTCCCAGAGTTCCTTTCCAGTTCAATTCTCCTAACAGTTTAGGCTTTGGAACACCAATGGAGTCAACATCTGCCAAATAATCTGTACAAAATTCAAAAGCTTCTTCAACTATGTAACATTCAACAATGCAACCTTCAGGACGATTTCGATTCATCACATACCCTTTTAGAATTTTCATATATCGCTCAAATGGGTACATCCATCGTAGATATACTGGACCACAAAGCTCAACCTCTCTAACCAAGTGAATGGTTAAATGAACCATGATATCAAAGAACGAAAAAGGGAAGTACATCTCTAACTGAGAAAGAATGACTTCAATCTCTTTTTGTATACCATGCAATTCACCGCGATCAATGACCTTACTGCATAACTTCTTGAAAAAAAAACAGCCTAATGATCGTCTGTCTTACATGATTAGGCAATATGGAGCGAATGGCCACGAGTAGCAAGTATTGCATAAGTACATGACAGTCATGAGATTTCAGCCCCGTTAGCTTCAAATCTTTCATTGACACAAGGTTGCTAATGTTCGAACATAACCCATCCGGCACCTTTGTAGTACTAAGAAAGTTACAGACTTGTTTTTTTTCCTCCTTACATAGAGTGTGGCAGGCATGTGGTAAGTAAGTCCGTTTTCCTCTTTGTTGTGGTGCCAATTCTTCTCTGAGTTGCATTAATTTGTAGTCATTTCTAGCACTGATTCCATCTTTGGTTTTCCCAGACAAATTCAACAAAGTCCCAACCAAGCTGTCACAAATGTTCTTTTCAATGTGCATTACATCTAGGCAATGCATGACCTCAAGATCTTTCCAATACGGAAGGTAAAAAAGAATAGATCTTTTCTTAAACCCGTCTAAATCATCATTTTTCGATAACTTTCCAAATGTCACATTCATGTGTTTGACAATCTGAAACACCTCTTCTCCACGCAGCGATGACGGAGCCCTTTCCTCTTCAGAGCACCCATTAAAAGCTTTACGAAGCCTTCGGTATCTGTGGTTCGGCGGTAAAAACCTTCGGTGGCCGAGAAAAATATTCTTATGACTACCCAGCAAGTATATGGAATAAGTATGTTTACCACAAATAGGACAAGCTTCGTAATCTTTTGTACTACAACCAGCTAGATTCCCATACGCCGGAAAATCACTTATAGTGCAAAATAACATGGCTCTAAGACGAAATTGTTCATTACGATTGGCATCATGAACGTCCATGCCATTTTCCCACATGTCCTTCAAATCTTCAACAAGAGGTGCCAAATAAACATCGATGTCCTTACCCGGTTGCTTTGGCCCTGAAATCAGCATAGACAACATCAAGTACTTGCGCTTCATACACAACCAAGGAGGAAGATTGTAAATCGCCAACACCACAGGCCATGTGCTGTGAGTACTACTTAGAGTGCCGTGAGGGCACATCCCATCTGTAGACAGCGCAAGGCGAATGTTTCTGTCTTCATCTCCAAAATCAGGATACAACTCATTTATTTTTTTCCACTGTACAGAATATGCTGGATGGCGGAGCTTGCCATCTTTTTCTCTTCCATTTGCATGCCAAATCAAATTCGTAGCATCTTCAATGTTTCCGAAAAGGCGTCGAAACCTTTTTCTAATTGGAAAATACCATACCACCTTAGCTGGAGCTCCATTTGCCTTGTAGCGCGGTTCACCACAATCCGAATTTGGGCATTTATCCAAGAATTCATGTTCCTTTCGGTAAAGAATACAATCGTTTGGACAAGCATGTATCTTTACATAATCCATTCTCACCGAGCGTAGGTACTATCGGTAAGGCAATTCTGGTCTGGAAACATTTCTCTCAAAAGCTGAAGTAACTCAGTGAAGCGCTTATCAGTCCATCCGTTGCCCACTTTTAAGTTAAACAACTTCAACACAACAGACAATCTGGTAAACTTTATGCACCCACCATATAAAGGCTTTTGAGCATCAGTCACAAAATTTTCAAACATTTCTGGACGATCAATATGAATCTGTTCAATATCATGAATCATCTCTTCTAATCGATCACCTTCATCGATGTCAACCATGTTGAAGTTTGATGTCCCACAGCTACTGGAATGGGTGGATGGCTTTTCTCCATGCCATATACACACTTTGTAATCAGGATTTATTCCATCACAAACCAGATGATCCATTATGTCGTTGACACTCCATGTCTTAGAATAATCACACTTTGTGCAGGGACAAAGAAATCTCATCGGATCAGCACCATGCGCAATTGCAAAGTTGATAAATTCTTTTACCCCATCCACATATTCCTCAGACATTCGACTAGCTGACATCCATGACTTATCTATCATTCTACATATGAACGAAAGAGAAAAAGACTAATTCATATCATCCTATTTTGGAATAGTTTGCATAGTTATAACAACTTAACTATGCAAACTGTTTATATTGAAGAAATCATTGAATTAATTCATTGTTCATCATAGGTTATACAACATAAGGTAACATTCCAGTATTAAGCATCAAAAAAGATAACATGGAAAATGGAAGTTTCAAGCAGAAAATACATACTAACACATGGCCATGTACATGTTTCTCACAAAGAAACCAATGACATAAAGCCGCAGATAATGAAGTAATCAAACCATCCATCTATCTCCATCTCTCACACGCATATACACAGGAAAAACATCATAAATAACACCTTACGTACATTACTTACATCCCTAAGTATGTGCAGGCTCTACAAAAATAAGCTACGGTGTTATGTATGAAGGAAGAAAAAACATAGCTGACCCTAGGCATCAAAATGTCATATAAAGTTTATTAAAATATTAAGGATGAAATGACATCCAACAATAAGCAGATAAGAGAGTAAAATGTTATGGAAAATACCTTTCACCCTTCCTCAAATTTGTTATTAGTCCTGACTGCAAAGAGAACAGACACACATTTGCCCTAGAAAGATAGGTTTGGATATGTTAGAATGCGATAATCTTATATTTTTGTTTAGATGTTTTACGATCATATAATCAATGGCCACCCAAGAAAATATCCGATAACATATTTTAACATGGATATTATAGGGTTATTTTGTACAATTTTTATAACTGAAATTCTAACTTAATCAATGGTTGAGTGGTGCTTTGCCAACAGTTTGAGGTTCAAGTGGTTTAAGGGGTTGTTTACTGCAATTACATACTATAATAAACAAGCTGTTTAGTTCAAAATTGAAGGTTAAGCACTTAGTTAATCCTATATTCTTTTCAATTTGAATATTATTTCTTCCACAAAACATCATTCATCTCCTAAAGCCGTTGTTTAACACATTTATATGTGGAATAGGATCCCTAAAGCCGATGTCAAAACCATTTAAGACCCCCTCCCTCCCCTTTGAAGGGTACCAATTTTTACAGTGTTTTGTAACTACCCACAAAATATTTTCCAGCAAAAAATATTGTCATAAAAACAGATAGTCAAATTCATCTACACAATCGATCAATTGACATCATGAAACCCAAAATGAACTGAAATTGAACAATCCATAAACCAAGCAAGGAGGTCAGTGGCGTGGTGCCTGAGAGACAGGTTGTCGAATGAGGACAATGACTTACCTCGTTCAGAAGCGGAGAGACAGGTTGCGAACAGGTGAACACGGTAACCCTTGGAACTAAAGATGCCGAGAGCTCAAGAAGGTGGCGACTGAGTCACAACCAGAGATGGCGCACGCGGAGGCCAGACGACGAGGTGCTTGAGAGCCGCCGATTGACAACGACAGCTAGCTTGCGAACAACTAGCTTCCTGAAGATGACGATTTTGGCTCTCAATTTGGGGCTCTCTGAAATGAATTTGGGGTAGCTAGCTTTGTGGATGTCGAAATGAATTTGGGGCTCTGAATTTGGGGCTTTCAATTAATTTCATATTGCCCTCCTTTTTTAATTTCCCGCTCTATCCTTTATATCCCGGATCTATCCTACGAGCATTTTTTTACAACGGTGGAGGTAGCTTCAAATACCCCGGATATTTAAGCCTCCCCACACGCCCGGGCAATTTTAACCACATAATATCCCGGATATGTTATGTGTGTGACTTTTGCTAATTGTTACAAGTAATCCTCACGGTCTAATAGCCCGGGCGTGTGTCTATATCCGGCTTATATTCTCCTGACAATAAAAGAATATATTTTGAAGCATGTTATAACCCGTATTTTTGACATCCGGGCTATTATGTAGCGGGTTATATTTGCATTTTTCTACAAGTGACATCTGCTTTCATGGAATAACCTACTACTAGTTTATCTCACATGCATCAGTTTAAGGCTCGATTGTGTCTTTGGAAATGAATATAAATGTAGTCCCCCTTAAGATAGGTACATGTTAGTGTGGATTAATGGAAATTATATGCTCCATGATGAATTCGTGTTTGCTTGTCACGATTATAACCTAATGGACTTCCATAAGGGCATCATGTCTAATGTCGGGTCGGAGTTCTGTCTCTAGGTGTCATCTTTAGTGTTGGTCTGTGTTTGTTTCCGAAAGGAACATTGGGTTGTTCGCTCTTGTCTCTCCGATATCTTCGCTAACTTGGACTTCCATGCAATACAGTGGACGAGCGGCCGCATGAAATAGGAAATGGGAAGTTGGATAGCGATAAAGTAGCACGGCGAAAGCGTGGTACCATAACCCATGGGCCTCAGGGTCAGCGATTTCGGCAAGACAAGCACGTGTCGAGGGTGGCAGTTACTGAGTACAATATCACTTGGAAGCGCGAGTGTCCGCCGTTTGAATTACCAGTCCTCTTGAACTTGCTGACAATGATATTGCACTAACTTGACGATGAAATTAATGAGTGATGTGCTAACTTGGTAATGAATATTGCTTGATTGTCAATTGTTTACGATGATTGGATTCGATGCCTTACAGTTCTAACGTGCCATGATGTCTTGATCTATTGCTACTCTGAGTTGTCAAGCATGATCTAAATTCCTTGCCTATAAGTATGAAATGAAATTGCTGATAAACCTGAACCGTTTACTTGATAAAGTTATGATGAAACTTGATAACTTGATTTGATTATGTTCATACATGATGTCTTCCAATAAATATTGAGCATGATGGTAAATTGAGGCTTGTTGACATAGTTGCAATAATTAATGATGAACCCATGATGCTATGTTTATAAATGCTAGTTGATATGACGTAGACCTTATGTGTGATGACTTTCACGATTGCTTTTTCTTTAAATATGTGTGTGAGTTCATTTGGTAGTGTGGTTAGAGAGTGGTGAAAGAATTTAAGTGGTTAGGATGATCGATGGTATTATGAGGTAAGTCGCGAGAGAGGGATGTTGGCGTAGGTAAGACCGAGTGAGTTTTGGGATTTATGAGAGGAAATGCTTGGCGATTCTGATAAGCTTTTGGGTGAATCTGGGGTAGGGGTACGGTTAGGAATAAGACGGCTAGGTGGTGACCGAGGAATTTTCTAGAGAAATGTGACTAATGGGGCATGATATTTGTGATACATTGGGAAGTGTGAGAAGTGTAAGAAATGTCTTTAAGAGAATTGATGATGTAGTATGAGGGGGTGCTTGGGTGTGAAGTTAGATATAGGAGTTGGATTCTTAGAGGTGGATGGTGTGTGGGAGTTCTTGGTGGAATAAAGGGCGAGATGGGATTATCGAAACGAATTGGGATTTCTTTAGGGGATTTTGTCTGAGTTGATGCTGGTAAGCCTAGATGAAGATTGGTCTTGGCTTAGGAATTAGAATCGGGTGACCGTAAATTACGTTTTATTTTGACTTGTGATTATGTAAGGATTTCCTTGATTATGTGATTTGTTAATATGTACTGGCATGATGTTTGATAGCGACTATGATGAACCTAATATGGAATGATTTTACATGTTGATATGCAATATTGAAATCTAGTTGGTAGTGACAAATGTTATCATGATATCTTGATGCATTGCTATCCTGTTATGTTGTTTTAGAAGCATGTTAGAATGTGTAGTGATATGATATATGAATTATGAGATAATGATGTGTTATTATCTGAAACATGATGTTAAATTGTATGGTGGTAAGCATGATGTTGTATTATATGGTCGACAAGCATGATTATTGATACATTAAACGAAGAATATGACTTGAAGTATGAACATGACTTGTATGTATGAGATAATGGTGCATGATTTCTAAATGATCGTTATGTGGCATTATAATGAGTTGAAATGATATTTTGTGAACATGTTAACAGTCTGATGATTGATATATGATTAGATCTTCCCTTTTTCTAAATCTTAAATAGTATGGCCTTGTTGTGGTAATGTGTTGACAATTAGTTTTGGTTCGTTGATCTTATGATGAAATTCCCCTATGGCTACCTTTACAATGCTAATGATTGACATGCTAATCTGTTATGGCGATGCGGAATAGAATTTGGATAGGTCGATAAGATAATTATGTGAGTTATGTGATCATTAAATGAGAAACTCCTGTTATGACTAGTTCTACTGGTATTGCGATGTTGATATGTGATCACGAGAGTTGACTTCTAGTGGTGTACTAACTCCATGACACCTAACACATTGATCTCTTGACATGTGTGCTTGTGTGATAAGTTATTAGAATTCGATGATGCACTTGTCATGCCTACAGTATGATACAGATATACTTTATGACTCGTGATATGTTGTTGAGACTTTGTTATTGCTTTTGGCATGTTTTGGGAGGATGGTATGGTTTATGTTATGAGTAAACATGTTATGCGGTTGAGATGTCAATTGGTTGAGATTATCATGATTGATGTTGAGATTTTCCATAAGAGAGGTGGCTGATGATATCATGAGTTGATGAGTTGATTTACTTATGTTCATATTGTGTTGAGAACGACGATTGAATGATTTTGCAATTTAGGAAGAAAATGCAGGATTAGCCCTTGGAGGTGGATGTATCCAACTCTCGAGTTTCAGCTTAGGTGGCCGATTCGGGATTAGGAGGTTTTGAAACGGTTTTGGGAAAAAAAGCGAACTTCTTGGTTGAATGAATTGTAAGGTTTTGAAGCTTTAGTGTCAAGGGCGAGACTTGTTTTTAGAGGTAGATGAATGTAACGACCGGATTTTGGAGGGACAGTTTCGGAAAAACCCGTCCTCGGGCAATTTCTATTTTTGTAAAGTCCTTGAAAAATATTCCGATTTGCTTTTAAGATTCCAATTGACGGATTCTACATCTTATCTATTGGATTTCGATTTTGAGGATTTCGAGTGTCGTTTGAAATGAATTTGGAATCCCGGTCATATTTTCAAAACGTCGGATTTCATAATTCGGATGTCGGGATGGGATGCCGGGATTCAATGTCGGAAGAGCGCAATCACTCTCTCTTTCTCTCCTTCCTCACACCACACATACACACTCCCTCTCCCTCTCCCTTTCTCTCTCCTCTTTATGTATTTTATCTTCTAGCTAATTAAAACCCTAATGGGCATCTCTCTCTCCCCTCTATATGGAGCACCAATTCCCAAAGGGATTCTCAATCCACAAAATTCTGTGCCACCACAAGAAACCCTAGCCTCTAATATCCCAACTTGAAGATGAAAAACCCCAAAACCAAAACTCCTCAAAATTCTCAATTTTTTCTCATTGAATCCATGTCTCTCTCCTATCAAGAAGATCTCCTCTCAAGAAAGCAACCGTAAAATCATATTCAGATCGTCGTTTCAATTGAAAAATGACGTTTCTAGGCATTGTCGTCGCCGCGACTAGGCCATGTCACCGCCGCGAGTATGAACCCAGAAGAACAAGTTTATGTTCGCTGTCGTGAGTTCATGTTCGCCATCGCGAGTTCTTGTTCGTCGTCGCGAGTTCTTGTTTGCCGCCGCGAATAGTGGCTTTCGTTGTCGCGACTCCGAGCCCAGACTTGGCGACGTCTCGCTAAAATCCTTCGTTCTCCCTCGTTTCAACTCTGTTTTCTTCCCTGTTTGTTTGTACTTTCTCCCCACTTCCCTCTCTACCTTATGAGGTCAAGAGGAAGTCAGATCTAACATCTTTGGAGGCAGATCGGAGAGCATTTCTTCCTTTATCATTGTTTTTGGGCAAGGTAAGTTGTCCCTCTTCGATTCCTCTCGTTTTGGAGTTAAATATTTGTAAAGGTTTTTTTTTAAGCTAGATCTATCTCTTCTAGGTTTAGTCATAGCAAGGGATTGTCGAATCAAAGCCAAAGGACTTTCTTCCTTCAAGATTTCAAAGAGCCTCAAAGAGACTAGGTAAGTGTTATTTGGGTTATTTTTTTAGTTATAAATGTTTTAAAACAAGTTTGAACAAAAACGGATCTAGAACGAGCAAAAACGGATAAGGTTGGTTTTGAGTCTCGGCGTGGCGAAACGATGGTCACTGCGGTAAGGATGAGCACAATGATCCAGAGGTTTAAGACAACCTTTTCCAGCAGCGACCGCGAGTCCCGTGTTTTTCTGCCAGCATAGATTTCTTTCTCGTGGCAGAGATGGAGAACATCTCGGGGACGCGACCGGTCCTCTAGCGACTGCGAGATGTCCCTAGTAACTTGGTCGAGTCACACCTTGCCTCACTTGGGTTCCTTGTTCGTTTTGACCCGATTACTTTCAAATATGTTTTAGTTGATGGATGATTTCAAAAGCGGAATCTTGGGATATTATTTTATTATTAAATAATTATGGTATTTTGACGGAGTTTAAACTATTGGGTTTTATGCTTGGAAAATGTATTGAAGAATTTCATTTTCTTGTCAGGATTCTTTAACTTGGTTATATGATTGAGTTTTGTTTTGGAAATGAGATTAGAGAAATAAGTTTTGAAATATTGTTGGTGAGATTTATCGATGGTTTAGATTGGAAGTGAAATGGTCTTGTTGATATTTATCGTATCAGAATGGCTTTGAAATGATTTTATGCTCAATTAGTTTTGGAAATGTTTGAGAACTCAGGGTGTGTGTGCATGGTTATTACTTCAGGAGCTTATGGCACTTACATGATTATAAGTGTTTATTGCTGGTTGGACACTGTTTGCGTTATCTTTTGCTGTTCGACATTTCGAGGTAAGTATGATACGGGACTTACTCAGCAACCTGGACCTCCTGCCTGATGTGTCATATGAGGTATAGATGTTTCATATAATAAAGCATGCCATGGAGTATCATGTCAGGATTGCATTGTGAATGAGCATTTGGCGACTTGGTGTGTTAGAAAACAGAATGGTCGTTATCTGTGAAGTCCTAGAGTCTTTACTAGGGTCATAGGGTAGCTCAGCCTCATTGGGTTTGCCCTGAGTCATTCGCGTCGATATGTGCATGATATGATAGCTCAGCACCATCGGACAAGCTATGAGCATGATATGATAGCCTAGCACCACTGGGCGAGCTTGATTTATATTCTGTTATGTGTGATGATGATGATGATGATGACGGTGATGATGATGATGATGATGACGGTGATGATGATGATGATGATGATGATGATGATGATGATGATGATGATGATAATGTCGTGGTTTGTTCACCATCAAGAGGAAATGGGTACCGTACTCGCCAGGTCCGCTCATGAAAAAGGAGATGGAGTAGGAGATGGATATGCCATTTGACATTACCTGAGGCCCTTTATAGTTTTTTCCGCATATTATTATATCTGTTGAAAGCATGCTTGTGTGATTTAAATCGTCTACTGTATTAAATCATCCTTTATTTAGGTATAGGCATGTTTTTTTTAAAGGTAAATATATTAAAATAAAATTTAAGTACAAAGGACAAAAAAATAGAGGGGAGTGATTCCCTAGTAAAGTCGTTGGACTTTACCAGGGGAACCATTACGATATGTCCTACCCAAGGGATGCAACCCCCAAGTACGAACAAACTCAATAGGTCAAGGTAAGCAAACACCCGACAAATTTCCATAGACTACTAAAGTGAGGATGCATGCAAACATCCATAAATACCATCTAAGTCCAAGTCAATTGATAATAATAATAAAAGCTTAAACAATAGGCCTAGGTGTAATCATTAACGGCAATCCAAAGCAAAATAAGCCACGAAGGCTGAAGGTAGAGGCGACCATTTGAGGGCCAAAGCATCTACGGTTCACCTTCAAACCAAAGAATCTAGGAGTTTGGATGGACTGGACCCACCAGGACGATGGAGGACAAGTGTGTATGGAAGTAGAACGCACCCCATGGGAACCCAAGCTCTCGGAGACATGATGGAAAATTGGGTACTAGCCGGGCAGGCAACCGGCTCTATTACTTATGCAAGCTCCGTGAGGGGGAGGTGCGGGAGGGTCCTCTAGACAAAGTCGACGATCGAGAAGGCGCTTCGTAGGACACCAAAACCAGAAAAAGCCTAAGCCAAAGGTAAACCAAAGGATGATTAGTGGCCAAGAATCACTGGAAAACAGTCCATTAAATCTGTCAAAGAGCCTTCAAAACGAACTTCAACATCATCACCAATCAGCAGCACCAACTTGGACAGTAACACAACCCCTGGAGATAGCAAACGCACCCTCTCGAGCCAACATCACAACCCCTGGAATCATCTGTTATGCATGGAATTAGAGTTTTCGAATCAACGGTTTCCCGACGGGGAGCACCTTTTCAAGCTTATGCTCCCTGTTAGAAGAAGTGTTCAAGTAATCTAATCAGCAACAGATGGATCGAAAGAAAATCCAGAGCAGTATCTAAAACAATCTACACTCGACTCTGAAAACAGCAAGCCACAGGTGTGACGATCTTCACTAACAAGCAATTTAGACAATCAATTAAAGGCAGCAGTATGGACTTAGATCGGGGCAAATGACACCCTTCAACGATTGTGACAGTAGGCGACTCTCAAAACGTCAATGTAATGACAGCAGTCGGGTCGAAGAACACTAGAATGGACAGAACATAAGGATGGTACGAGGGGAAAACGAAGTAGCAGAAGAACGCTAAGATCAGCAAACGACTCTCAAACTACACAGATCAGTAAACTGGAAGCGAAAGAGGGAGAAGGAGCAAGAGCGATGGTTAAACAATGAGAAAAGTGGGTCGACTCTCAACTGAGGAGTGAAGAGAAGGATGACAGAAAACTAGGCTCTTTGTGAGAAACTGAGGACCGGAGTGTGGACGAGCGAGGGGAGGAAGGACATCTCTTAGAGGGAGGAAAAACCTTTCAGAACTGAGAGAGTGTAGGCAAAAGATGAAAAGGGTGAGGAGACAAAAGAGAGGAAGGACGACATGGAAAATTGGAACCAGATCCGAGTAAAACCGAAAGCGTACCTTCAATAATCAGGCGACTCTATGCTTCAATCATTGTTAAGCCTTTGAGTTTTTAGTTTGATTTGAGGAGAGAGGACCAGATCTGAGGGTGGATGGCTTTAGGAGCGCCTAGATCTGAGCGAAAACACAACAAGCGCATCAAACAGAATGGGAAGAAGGAGAAGTTGAGGGATTTGGGCAAGAACAAGAAGTAGCAACAATACTTCAACCGAATCTGAACCCAAGGCGTTCTGATCTTAAGGAAGGTTAGAGCACCCGTAGGCGTATTATATGGCCTCAGCATGGTAAGAGGACCCGCAGGCGATTACTGGGCCTGACTTCGTGGATAGTGTTAGGTACCTGCTCCTTTCTTGCTCGTTGCTTCTGTAACGGGAAGTCTCTTTGGAAAAATCAAAGAACCTGACTAATCTGCTAACTTGGATAAATGGTAAATTGTTCCACTTTTGATTTAGTTTTGACCCGGCTCTGTCGTGGAACGTTGTATCCTAATCTCAATTTCCACTCGATTTCCTTAAATGAGTTTACGACTTAGTTATTAGGACATGACAAGGTTACCCAACGGCCCTACGACAATTTTGGGGTTCGAAATCCCTTTTTCATATTGATCCTTAAAATGAGTTTGAAACCTCGACCCGTACCTGGATTGCAAGAACCGAATGAAGGTATTCGACCTTCAAAAAGTATAACTCGGATATTTATATCGGGTCCGTTACACAAGGTATCCATTCAAGATCCTCCACACTTGTTCTTTTCAAGACAAGAGGGGGAACTTTAGGAATTTCTCCAATATACCCATCAATTACACCAATCAATTCCTTATTGAAATGAGTTACTCTTGTTGGTTGCCATGAAATTGCAAAATAGAAAACATCTAATCCCGTCATGGCTATAAACGAACCTAAAAACAGGAAACAAAAAACATCTAATCCCGTCCTGGTGGTTGGATAAAAATAATCAATTCCTAAATTAAATAAAATCTAATCCTAAAATGGAAAATAGAAGAAAAATATATAATCCTAAATAAGATGAAAAATATAAACTAACCTAAAAACCAAAAATAATAAAAGATAGAAAATACTCTCTTTCAATGTCACCAAAGATCCGGACGCGTGCCACTGTCAACCACGGCGAGCGTTGTGTGAAGGGCGGTAGGCATCGTGTCTGCAGAACACTAACCCCGTTATTCAATCAAGCAAATCACATGGTTAATTCAAGACTCCTCCAAAAACACATATCTAAATGGAGCTCTATCATTTTATTGAATTTGAAAGACTAAACACCTAACTAGGAATTGATCAACTTGCAAACTAGAAAACAAATCATGGGTTGCCTCCCAAAAAGCGTCCTTCATTAACGTCATAGACTCGACGGTTTATTTTATCCTTACCTTAAGACTCATTCAGACATTGTTAACGCCCATAAAAGTAAATCAAATTCCTGTGCCCAACCAAAATTTGAATAAACACTAAACATGAAATTTTTTGCAATTAAGGATACCTTGTAGAGAACCATTGACACTTCCCTACTGACCTAAGGTTGATCTTTTCCAAAGGGAATGTAAGACCACCAACACAGTTCCGCTGGCGTCTTATAAAGGTAATGCTCCCAGGGATCCAAATATTCACCATAAATCACAAAAGTGTTAGAAAGTTCATTACCTTGTTCAGGAGCCACATAAATCGGCTCTGGAATTGGTTCGTCAATAAGTGTAATTGCGATGAGTTCTTTGATTAATTAGAAGCCAAACCATATAGATCCTCATGTGTGAACTCATGAGATTCCATTGCAATAATCATTGGGCTTTCCTCTTCACCCACAGATATTTCCTCGTCACTGAAGAGGGGGTTGTCTATCACAGATAGGACCTTAGTTCTTGGACAAAATTCTTCTTCATAGATGTCCTCCTTAGTCATCGCATCATTGGCCACATCGCCTATAAGGTCCCAAAATCTTAATGGTCCTAGTTCACACAATCCTTTCTCATATGCACAAATCAAATACTTCAATATCCTCAAATGTGCACCCCCTAGGACGCAATGTATCATCTCAATAGTAGCGTCTTCAATGCTCTTTGATGGCATGTTTTCCATACAGGCTAACACCCTTGAAACATATCGGAAGAAACTCTCATCGGGTAGCTAGGATAACTTCATTGGCACTACGATAGATGGATCTGCAAAATACAATGGTGCATCAGATGTAGCATGAGGCAAAGAGGCGTCACCATCGATAGGCTCTTCTACTTCTTCTTCACATATGTCTGAGATGCCTGTAGCAACAGAGGGTATCGGTGGTGGGGCGGCGGGCGCCGCTTCTGCAAAAACCGGCATCCTTCTTGTTTTACTCGACCACTTGCTTGTGTTCTTCCTTCAATGCTTCGTCATCCAAGTCGTGGAAAAGATCCCACGATCCAGACAGCCCGGGGTTTCACAAACCATTGTCACCCATGTCATCAATAAGTTCTCGCATTTCAGGACTTGCGCCTCCATAAACGCAAAGAACCATATCTCGCTCATCATCATAGATATCCCGTGTTTGACACTCACTCACTAATTCTTGGTCTCTTTTGAAGTAGCGGTGAAAAGATTCTCCCTGATTTTGATATAACGTCAACATTTTTTTTAATTTTCAAAAGAAACAAAATAAAACAAAAGAGAGAAAAACAAAGACACTAAAAATCAATAAACACACAAAAAAAAGAAATAAATTTTCTTCCCCGGCACCGGCGCCACTTTTGACGGAAGGGAAATGTCGTTAGATTTCACCTCGCAAAAGAAATAACCCAAACAAACTAACTAAACTAGCAACCTAGTATAGCGGATAAGTAAGGGGTCGAACCCATAGAGAAACGAGTATTTCAATGCAATATGTATCTACCAATTATGAAACTAACAATATAATAGGAATACGAATGAAGAAAGACAACACAAATAAACTAAGATAAAGATATGGATGGAGACAAAGAGAAGGCAAAAGGTAAGAGTGTGGTTTGCCTACAATTCGCAACATTGGATGATTTATTGATCCTTGAGATGATTGCAATATTATTCCAAAGCCTATGTCGACTTGACTAAAGTTGAAGGATCCGCAGAGATACAATCACTTTATTCAATATCAGTAAAGAATATCATTATGAACTCAAGTACTTAGACCAATTGGCACATTGATTCAATGCAATTAAGACAGATACGCGCATACCGAACTCAGCCCTAATCGAATCTACATAACCTAGATCAATTGTTATCATCCACTACAAAGGCATAAAAACATCACTAAATCAATGACTTCGTTTGCTATCGAGAAACCAACAACGGATTCATAGCATAGATGCGAACTCTAACTAGATCCGCGGTCATAGAAAGAATCACAAATATAGACAAAGAAGAACAAGATGACAAATAAACTCATGAATAATATAGAAATACCGTCTCATAATCAACCAACCAAGTCTTGAATCATAGCAAAACCACATGAATTCTTGGCAAGCATAACAAACCTTGAATCCCTAAACTTAAATCCTCTCATTGTAATGAGTTTATGGGGAATAGAACTTAATGAATAGAACTGAAAACGACCTAATATATTCCTCCTTTCATCAGCCAAACCCTACAATAAGTGAAGATAAAAGTTCCCATAAACATGGGATGGGCCGCGTATTGCAAATTCGGGATCTGACGATGTGCAGGGTGCCGTGGAAATGGCGGCGGGCGTCGTCCCTACAATACTGACAGCTTTGGTAGACTAAACTTGTAATGCACTTTCTGGAGTCATCCTTTGTTCGATTGACGTATATGAATATGCATTGAAAAACTCTTTCCAAGCCCTACGATTCTCATGAAGATCCCATAAGCTAATTCTAACTTCTCGGAACCTTAAAGATGGGATTTCTCCATGTTCTCCATTTCCTCTATTGTTCCTTAGCTCTTCTTTGTCCATTTTTCTCCACCTTTCGAGGCCGGATCTTACAACCTACAAATAAACACTAAAAACCGTAGATTCCGCACTTCGAATACCGAATGACCAAGAATAATAATAAGCTTATTAAACACGCAATACGACTCTCTAATGCACCTAAGACCACCCATAAATGACCCTATAAAATATGCAATTACCTCATCACTGATGTTGAAAGTGAGTACTCCCTTCCTTACGCTAATGTTGGCATCCACCGTCGCTAAGAAGGGCCTTCCTAGAATGATTGGACAAGCAGGATCCTATGCCATATCAATAACTAAGAAATCAACCGGGACAAAGAATTTACGTACATGTACTAGCACATCATCCACCATGCATACTGGGATGAGAACTTTGTTGTTTGCCATATAGAACCGGGCATCCACTGGCTCTAAAGCACCTATCTTGACTTTGCACCGGATTGATAATAGCATGATACTAACACTAACTCCTAAGTCACATAAAGCATTAAACTTATATTGATCAAATCCAATAGTTATAGAGAACTTACCTGGATTTGGCCTTTTCTCTAGTAGGTCCATCTTGCTCCACTCTCTGCGATCTCAGCCATTGATCGCTTTTTTCTTAGGATCTCTTTGAGGAACTTTACGTACGATGGAATTTCATGAAGAGCTTATGTGAAAGGAATGGTGACATTGAGCCTTTGAAGCATCTTTACGAACCGCTGAAACTTCTTCTCTGCTGGGTCCTTTAAAGATTTTGTTGGGAATGGCAGTGTTTTCTTTTTCGGAGGTGCATGAGTGTGGTCGACATCGTTAGAAGGTTGGTCAACATCGGGTTGAGGTTGGTCAATATCGAGTTGAGGTTGGTCAATATCGACCACAATAGTCGATTTCAGGGCAGACACTGAATTCTGGTCGACGTCGACTAGGGACTCCTCGACGTCGAGTATGTTCTGGTCGACGTCGACTTGTTTACTCGATGTCGAGTAGTCCCCTGCAACTTCTCCTTCCATGTTTTGCTCGAGCGTTTGCATCTATCGCCCACTCCTTAGGTTCATGACAGCTACTTGTCCTGTAGATTTATTCTTAGGATTAGGTTCAGAGGATCCAGGAAGCATACCTGATTGTTTGAGTATGATTCCTCCGCATCTCCTCAAGAATAGTCTGCAGGTTATCTTTCTTACCTTAATTCCTTGTCAAGGTGACTAAGAGCTATGTAAGGCGAGGGGTCTCTTTGATACCAGGGCTAGCGATAGTGGCTCCAGTTATGTTGCTGATGTTCTCCTGAGTATATGTAGTCCCCCCCCCCCCCCCTACCCACATAATGTGCCTCTTCTTGGATTTCAGCTACATGTATTTGGTCGGCATGTAGGCACAAAGTGGTGTTGTCCCTCACAGACCCACATTCCAAACAAGGTTTATCTTTAGAAAATTATTTAACATGCTTGGTAAGACGACGTACCTTATAATTATGGAATTTTTCCCTAACTTCCGGATCAATTTATTTTGGTGGCTCATATAAGGGCATAGATGGGACATGCATTTGTTACCTTTCAATTGAGGCCGCAAAAGTCTCATATCTGTTGTCATGATTATCCATCATTTCAAATGTTTCCCAATCACGTCGTGGGGTGTATGACAGAGGATTTTTAGTCGCCTTAAATCCTATCAAATATATCCGACTAACCTAACTAATGTAGTTTGGAAAGTACGGGTCGATCCCACAGAGAGTCAATGATTCGTATGCAAGTCAGAGTGCTTCAGCAAGAACAAGAAACAAAGGGGGGAATTTTGATGGTTTGAACTAACTAGCTAAGAAACAATAGTAAGCAAAACAATAAAGTAAAACAGATTAATTGAACAAATATGAGAGAATAGCTCAGGTCAATCAATCTCAGCAATCAGGTTTGTTCATTGATCATGGATATCGAAAAGATAACTTCCTCTTGAATACTTTGTTGTGGAAAGACTAGGTCTTTTGAATCCAATTCCTTATCGAATCTAGTTAACAGGACAACCAGACCCTGAAAACCCTAATTATCAAACAACCTTGAAACTATCAAGATTCAATTCAATAATCGATTAAGCTTAAAGGAAATCAACAAAGACAATTGATGTGCACAACCAGTTATTGCATCAATTGCAAATCAATTCTTCATACAAATCCCTAAATCAACCAATTTCAGAGATTTATATTTTGCTACCCAATAATATAGATAATTCAACCAGAAATTACTTATATCTAGCTATAGATTATCATGAAAAGGCATCAGTTGATCAGACTAACGGAAATTCACGAAAACCCTAAATAATCAGCGCAAAGAATTGATAATATTCAAAAAAGAGTATTAGGAACATAAATCTCATAATAAAATAGAAAACATGAAGCTTCGATTAATTTCCCCGAGCTAGGAGGATAAGAATGTGGATTCCGTGTTTGAAGCATGATTATGTAGGGAGTTGACATATATTTTAAACATTGATTTACCGTGTTTAATTGGTGTTATTTATATGCTCAAGTTCTTGGGACTATTTGCTATCTCTTTGTTAAATCTTGACCATGTTAAGGTTGCATTAGAGTGTAAGGGATTAATTGGACTCGTAGGACTTTTAATCTACTTAAACCAAGACAGGAGGAATTCGTAGGAAAAGATAATAACATGAAAAGGATTCGATGATCAATAAAACCAACCAAAGTCGAGAACTTGTAGGTGGAAACGCTTTTGTTTTATCCTTTATTTGCTTTTGTCAAAATTATTTTCTTTTATTTTCATTCATAAAAATTGTTTCTTTTTAATTTGATAAATACACAATATTTAGAAATACTTGATTCTCTAGGGTTCGACCCCTAACATGCATACTATACTAGTTTGTTTGTTTGGGATTTATTTTTGGCGGGGTGAATCAACAACTTTCCCTTCGTCATGTGTTGTGCCGATGTGAGCCGCATTCAATGCAAGGCTGGTTGATAGATAGAAACTTGATTTGCTTGAAGAGCTTGTGATTTTGATCTTTGTAGAACCGCTCCTTAACATCAAGATCAATCTCCTTAGAAGGCTCATACAGGGGCATGGATGGGGCTGGCCTTGCATACGCATTTTCGTCGTAATTCGTAGGATCCCCATAGGTGTTGTCTAATTTAGTGAGTCGTTCGATCGTTTCCCAAGCCTCTGCTGGTGTCTGCGTGAGTTATTCGTATTGTGTGAATTGATGGATCATTTCCTTGCTGGCTAGATCAAGAGAATTGTAGAAAATCTCCTGAATGACATATGGTTACTGCCCATGAGTAGGGCAGGATCACATTAGGTCCTTGTATCGATCTCATGCTCGTGCTAGCGGTTCCCTAGGCTTTTGTTTGAAAGTTGTAATCTTTTGTCTGAGGAGTGTTGTCTTTGCGGGAGGAAAGAACTTGTTGAGGAACACATTTCTAACCTCTGCCCATGTTGTGAGGGATCACGATGGTAGTCCTTCTAGCCACTTCAATGCTGGACCTGCAAGAGACCAATGAAAAGCTTTCATTCTTACATATTCAAGAGTAGCACCTTCAGCAATAGTTTGGTACATATTAGCAAAAGTAGTAATATGAGCTAAAGGGCATTCATTAAATCTCCCTTCAAAAGCATTATTTTTAATTTTGTTAAGGAAGGGAGTGCGAATTTCAAAGTCATTAGGAGGGACTAGAATGGCCGATTCAGGCACGACAAGAGTCGGGTGCATGTAGTCCTTAGCGGTGGTTGGATATAGGGCAAGCTCAGCCTCCGCCTGCCTCCTTTATCCAGCTTGCCGCTCAGAGCGTGCACTCTCAGCGACGAGAGCAACATCGTTGGTTGCTAGTTCCCTCTAAAGCTTATCGATCAACTAGGCTTGTGTTTTTATTTCTGCCATGATCCTTCTCAATTTAGAGTGGATGTGTATAAGGCGTTCCGGGTCATCTAAGGCGTCAAACTCAAGTGGTTGATCAGAACGGCGCATACACCTCCAAAAGAAAACTTAAGGAAAACGTCAGATCTAACTACCTAAGGCGCGAATGATTGCTTCCCCGGCAACGCTACCAATTTGTTGTAAGAGGAAATCGATTTCAATAAATAATAATATAAATCAAACCAGATTCGTGCCCACGCAAATAATTACAAGACTTCCTCCCGATGTAGCAAAAGGAAGTCAAGATTGATCCTCGAGGAAGCGTGTCAACGGATCTCAAGTAGCATGCGAATCTCACGAACAGTGATCGACCACAAAGTACTCGACCTCGACTAGGTGTAGTCGACAGGGGCCAGGCATAGTCGAATTCGCGGCCCAAAAATGGTGTAGTCGACGTCGACCAGTTCTAGTCGATATCGAGTAGGTTCCTCGACCTCGGCTTCTCTTCGGTTTCTTCGAGTAGCCTTCTCCTCTCGAGCTCGGGTTGGTCTTTCAGGTCTGGTCGACGTCGAGTAAGCTACTCGAAGTCGAGTACTATTCGTGATCTTTAAGTGATGCTCTCTTCGTCAGACTCGAGTGGATCTCTGTGGTGGTTGATGTCGAGTAGCATACTCGACATCGAGTAGTCGTCGTGCTTGAGTGACCTTCTTCTTCAGTCTTCGATCAAGTTTGCTCTCCTGCTGTAGTCGAATTAGACCGGTGCTAGTCGACTTCAAGCAGAATTGTGCCTTTGTCTCTCCCTTTTGGTTTCGTCCTGGAATAGCTCCAAGTTCTACAATATTAAACAAAAACTTTTGTAGACCTCTATAATTGACAAATAAGCTTATACTACACAAATTTAATATATTCTCAACCCGAAATGTGCATAAAAACATGGTTACTTTAGTGGACATCAGCGACTTCGTTGATCGACCTTTTCTAGTCACACCCGTCCTCTCCGCCTCTTCGGCGCACCAACCAGCCACACCTGAATTGCCCACACCACCGTCCTCTCCGCCTCTCCGGCGTACCCACCAGCTACACAAGCGACTCCCCTGCTCGCCCTCTTTTGGTCACCGCCGGCGCTTCGATTCTTAGCCCTCGACCCATCCTCTACCCTTGTTGTGGTTGCTGCTGCTGCTGCGATGCACTCGAATCTCCAAATATGAGTCCTCAACTTTCAATCCCGATGCTAACTGCTGTTTCCATGCACTCGAATCGCCAGTTGTGTATCTGTGAAACTCTTATGGAAAATTGAAAACACAATCTGCACATTAGTTGATGTTGGTGGATTTTATTTATGGGGATTGTCTGCTTATGCTTAATTGATTGTGTCATCAATTGATTCAGCTTGAGCTTGATCTCACGTATTTCTCCTTGGCAAAATCTCTGATTTTGCTGCTCAGTATCAGCATGGGTATCAAATTTGTGATTCAACTTGCTGGTTTTGTCATTGATAAGGTGCTAGGAATCCTTCAATGCTGAATTTTGCTCTTGAAACCTTTAAACTGCCTTCTGAATTTTGATTGTTGCATTTGCATAGGAGTTATTACTTGTTTAGGAGTTGCTTTTTTATAAGCTTGATTAAGGGTAGGTTTTGCACTTTCCAGGCCGTATGATTTGTTGTTTTTTGGTCACATAACATAGTTTGTTTTTTGGTACTCCAGTTCATTATATATTGACTAAACAGTTCATTATAGAAATTGCTCTTTTTGTTGTGCATAACTTGAATTTCTAATGGTTAGTGCTTGTGTATTTACAGACATATAAAGAGCAGTTTCACTGCGAGGATTGTGGAATTTGCAGGTTCGTTAACAATTTAGATGGATCTTCTAGTATGCTATCTTAGCACAAATGACGTTCTAAGAATTAATATTGGCAATGAATGTTTAACCGGGGTTGGTGCCCGTGAGAATTTCTTCCACTATAAGAAGTGTGGTATCTCCTCTTCCTATTTGATTCGGTATATATGCTTGTAGAAGCTTGTCATTTAGATGGATCAAGTTGTTAAATTCGTGTACTTATTTATCTTTAAAAATGACATCAAGGTAGTCTAAAGGATTCTTATTACCAAATCACATGCCTTCTTTGAATCTGAAGGCAAGGCAGTTTGACGGTCCTTCAATCTTCTGACACGATGAAAATATTTGGAGCACAAGGGTAATACACATGTAGAACCCTTTTGTTCAGTCGTTTCAGAGACTAGATTATTCACAATATGCCCAGTAGATCCACACCTCCAACTCCATAGAAATTCGTTGTTGGTCCACGGTATCTTTTTGCTTGTCTGTATGAACATTATTCTAGAAATACTGTATCATTTCATCTGTTTGTTATCTGCCCTGCATGATCTTGCTATTTTGTGCTTCTGCGTGATAATCATTCGTGTGTAGAGAAT
Organism: Persicaria tinctoria; assembly: GCA_037127255.1. Lineage (NCBI taxonomy): Eukaryota > Viridiplantae > Streptophyta > Magnoliopsida > Caryophyllales > Polygonaceae > Persicaria > Persicaria tinctoria. The sequence continues at coordinate 57,344,736 of JBANSL010000007.1, read as the reverse complement.
TACATGCACCATCATTGTTACATATGCTATGAGGTGTGTATTATCTGTGCTTTGGCTTCCACATTTCTTCCACAAATTTCTGATACAAGTATACTGCATTATTTTCCCAGTTTCTGTTTGACTCGTTAAAGGAGACGGTTGTCATGAAATGTGGGCACACGATGCATTCTGAATGCTGCTATGAGATGATAAAGCGTGAGAAGTAAGCATGGATACAACAATAGTTGAAGAAATTAAATTTCCATTCGTTAAATTGCTGAACAGAGTAAACATTGCAGTTTTGGAAACTTCGTTATTGAATTCACGGATATTGGTGCCTCATATGCTCCAAATCCGTTCTTGATACGTCAAAGGCGTGGAAGATGATAGATGAAGAGGTATCCTTCCTTACTTGATGCTCATTTGAACCTTTTAGTCTCAAAAGCATTCATAGAATTCATATGGCACTCATACAATTTTTTTTTATCAAAGTTCCGAGCAGTATATGGCATTAATTACTAACTTTGTTCTGTCAATTCTTATTAATCCTATATTTTGTATGTGTCAATATACAATAGCACTAATTATTTGTAACCCTCTGATTTATGAAGTTTGCCACACGTGACTAATGTGAGAATATTCTGAGTTGTGACGTGTTTACAAGGTGATCTTGTAAGTTTCAACTTTCCAACATATACATGATACATGCTTTGGAGGATGATTTTCAGCATGTGGTTGGTATAAGGTAAGTTCAACTAAACCTTGGCAATAATTAATTACTTATTGGTGCAGTTGGTATCTCTGGATACTCGTAGTGATATACTTATTGCTTAATATTCACATTATGAAATTTTATCAATCACTTAATGATATACCTACCTTCTTCTTTCTCTCCATGTGCATTTGTTCCATCTTCCATGTGAAAGGTTGCCTTTCTGAAAATCACAACTGGAAAGAAAGCAGCTCATGTGAATGTAAAACATGAGTTATTTTTTCTAGAATTCTCATGTGAAGGTCCATCCTTGTTGCTTCTCTTTATTTGCAGATTGGCAAAATACTTTTGAATAGCATTTAATCCTTTCATTGTAAGTGGCTCTTAGTACGAAGCACATAGTTGCTTAGTAGATATGACATGTCTATGCATAATAGAGCAAATAAGGTGCTTTATAACTAATGTCTGCTCCAAGTCGTTTCTGTCAAGAATAAGATCATTAAGACACTAACTAGAGAATTTTGTGTTTGTCTTTTCCATCATCTCTATTGTCGCATTTCTTAGCTGCTTTTTGCTATGAGCATAGAGCTAGAGCATATAATTATCCAACTAGCACACGAGATCGATGAGAAACATGTAGCCATAGAAGGAGAGTTGGTGGTGAAGCCTTTTGATGATAATTTCCCATGTGTTTAGAATTGATTTTTCTTGCATTAAGCTTCTTGGGATTTTGTTTCGTCCTTGTTGCTTCTTGGTTTGGCATTTTTAATGGTTTCTTTTTAAGGAGCAGTTTACTAATAGTGTTTGATATGCTTCTTAATTCTTATTACTAGCAAAATGGCGGATCGTCTAACCCGTATGGCTATTGAGAATTCTGACCGATGTAAGCCAAAGAAACGCAGACAAGAGTGCAAAAAAGGATGCCCATTTGTAATGACATGTAATCTACCAATTTACCTCCACCACAAGTATTTCCATTTTGTGAAAAAAGCTGGCCACTTTGTAAGCTTAGATAACAGATGGTTTGATTTTGTGAAAAAAATCAGGGAAGCTTTGCATTGAGGTTACTGCACAAGCAAAAATTAATGCTTTCATCTTAGAAGAATTGTGTATTGGTTGTGGTATTTGTGTGAAGGTTTGGACTATCCTTTCTCTCACATTCCTTATTTGATTATTTGTGCCCTTCACTTGGATTTGTAGTTGATTCTGTTTTTTTTTTTCATTGCTGAAATGTCCCTTTGAAGCAATCAGACCATCAATCTTCCAAAAGATCTAGATAAGGAATAGGTGGGTTACAAACATGCATTTGTGGTTCTGGTTTGGGCATCAGCTTTAACCTTTGAAATCACTAAATTCTCACAATGCTTACAAACATGCATTAATGTGAAGTTGGTTGTAAATACATTGTGCTGAAATGTATTTCCGTAATTCCATTTGTGAGTGCTATTGTTTGACACTTACTATATAAGCGGTTGGTCCTAGTGCCATACTCAGTTTTAAAGGGAGTCATATTCATTTATGTTTCAAATTAGTCGTTGGTTGATGCTCTTAGAGATAGGCAGGGAATGTCTGGATGTTTACAAGAGGAAGGTTGACCAGGCTGTGAAATCAATGGCACAACTTAATCAAGCTTTGGAGGATGTGGAACATGATCTTTGGAGTATGTTGTCGGCTCTTGAAGAGAAAATTGTTGTAAGCATTATGAGAATTTATTCCTTCTTATTCTGACTACATTTTTCTTAGGGTCGCTGAGCTTTGTGACTTTTGTTAACGGTCTCTCTTATTTGCTATCTCTTGCATTCTCCCATTGGAGAGAAAGTTGACACTCGAGATGGACACTTTAGAGACGATGAAAGTGGAGGTTGATGATGGATCTTCTGCTGCAGGAAATGACACTAGAGATGGACACTTTTCACAATCCAAGCATGTTAGTAGTTTTGTTCTACGATGTGTTTGCTATGGTTTTTAATCCTTGCATGTTATCCTGCTCTGTTTCTTTATTTGTTGAACATCTTCATTTTAGTTATGTTATAGAGGGCTTTATTTGGTACATGATAGTCCCCCTTTGTATTCATTCCTTGTAGCGTTCCCCTAATATTCCTATTACTAAGAAGGTTTAATAAATGTCTTTCTTAAGTTTCATTCATTGTAGTACTTTGATCTGGTGTATGTGTGTATATAGACAAGATATTGGGTTCATGAACCGAATTGATTTTGTTCATAAGCTAGCACGTTGGATATGTTCTCTTTGGTTGGTATTGTGGTCTGGTGTATGTGTGTATATAGACAGGATATTGGGTCTATGAACCAAATTGCTTCGTTTCATAAGCTAGCACATCGGGTTTACGGGCAAAAGACATCGGTTTATTGTAACAAAAGACATTACTTTTACGAACTAAACACATTAGTTTTACGTACTAAAAACATCAATTTTACAAACCAAACACATCAGCTTTACGTACAAAAACACCACTTTTACGAACTAAGGACATTGTTTTTATGAACTAAACACGTCATTTTTACAAACTAAACACACCAATTTTACGAACTAAACACACCAATTTTACGAACTTAACATATCTAATTAATTAATAATTTAGGATGTCTTTAATATATATATATATATATATATATATATAGAGTATGGATCTTTTGTTCACATCTCTTACGATGTACCTTGTACACAATTGTGGACCATTGATTTGATTGAGATGGATGAGTGAGATTAAAAGATATATATATATATATATATATATATATATATATATATATATATATATATATATATATATATAGATGTGTTGTGAATTTCCCCGAGTAAATATCATTAAAGAGAAGAAGAATGAATAATATGACACAAATGATTTATGTGTTCTGACAAGAATCGCGCAGAACACCCTGCAGAGTAAAACCTCTCTGCAGCTAGGGTTTCTTATTATTGTGTTGCTTTGATGAATACATAATTTCAACCCTACATGTCTCTATTTATAATAGAGAACCTCCAATAGATCGATAACCCGACCTATAGATAAACCTATCTTATCTAGATAGACCTAGATGTAGATAAACTATCTTATCTAAAACCTATTGTAGATAAACCATCCACAATAATCCTTCTACATATAGAAAACTATCTTCTATACCTAGACAAATAATCTATATCTATAGCAACGAATGGAAACATCTCCAGGATTTTGTCTGCCCCATGTCTTCATGTGCTCCATTCCATGGGGCTTCTCACTTGACTAACATCGAGTAATATGAACCAAATTCAAGCATTGCTTGAACTTGCCTGTGTTGACTGGTTTGGTTAACATATCAGCAGCATTATGGGAGGTGTGAACTTTCTCTAAAATGATCTCTTCGGACGTTACAAGCTCCCCAATCTTGTGAAATCTCACATCAATGTGCTTCGTCTGAGCATGATATACTTGGTTCTTAGCCAAATATATAGCACTATTGAAGGTTCGATAATGTAAAACAAAGTAGTATAAGGATACTCTAGAAGAGGGGTTGAATAGAGTATGCCGGTTTTTCGTAGATAGTCTCAAGACTTTTGAAGCTCGTGCAAAACCCTTTGAGATTAGACTTAGTCTTTTCTCTGAAAACCTGAATCACAAAGTTAAACAATTCGAACCAAGTGCGGAAATAAGGTAAAACAGTAAATAAAGGACGCAATGAGTTGTTTACGAGGTTCGTCACGAACTTGGCCTACATCCCCGCCTAGGGTTCTTCCATAACCCTAGGATTCAACCGACTTTTATTGATTCATAAGACTTAGGATCCTAATAGCTCACCGAGAAGCCTCTCTCCTATACAATTGCAATCTAGTCAACTCATGTTCCCTTGGAGTCCTAGACCAATCTAGAAGAGCCCCACCTCTCTATGCTATCTAGCACAATCCTCTTACACTTAGTGAATCAATCGCCTAGTGTCCACTTCCTGAGTTACAAACTCTCGAGTATAACACTATCACAAAATATATCCTATAAGCCCACTGTGTAACTCTCAAATGCTTTGAAATGAAATAACAGACTCTTAAGAACTAGCAGAGAGCACACAAAGAAGACAGATCTCGCTTGAGGGCTTGAGTGTATGAATGCTTGTGTTCAACGAATGTGTAGATGCCTTCTCTTCTTCATTTTCTTTATAGAGAACAAATCGATGCCAATGATCTCCACCAACGGCTATATCAGATCATGGCCTAAGATGGATTCTTCACAATCTTCTATCTTTGGAAACTTCTAAAGCCATGATCACGATTTGATTCTTCTCAGCTTTGAGCGCTTAAGGAAGGATATATAATTCAAAAAGCTTCCTGAAAGGTTAGTGAATATATATAATAATATCTGGAAGCATATAATAGTATATAACAATATTCGAACATAATATCATGGAGAACAAGTTTTGTGTTTCATCAACACTGCTAAAGCTTCAAGACCTTTGACGAAAACATATTGTCAAAGCCTTTGAAACTTATTCCGATTTTCATCAAGGGAGTGGAGTTATCAATCTCGCCCTTGATGAAAGACAAAACATGTGCATCCTTGCAACTTAGACAAATATATATAATATAAGCAGCATCGGACTAAGTACCTGCATGGGTTAGACGAATGTTGGATCGTAATTTTAAAACGTGAAAATATCCAACCAAAAACAAAACCAAGGTCTTCCAAGACCTTTGAATCGCAACAGTTTAAAAAGTCTAACACCACAGATCATCTCCCCCTTTTTGTCTTTCAACAAAGGGAGGAGGTAAAACAGTCACCAAAAGTTTTGAAACAGTTTCCAAAAACCAGCAATGTTTCAGATTAGGGGTTAGGGTAGGGTAGGATAGAGTTAAGCTTCATCGTCCGGAGCATCATCTGTGAGCAGCGACCTCAGACCTTGCAGCAGCTTGGACGTACACCCCGCTCATCTCCGTCATAAACTCCTTGTGCAGCTCATTAATATCCAAGCGAACTTCCTCAAAGCCCAACTCCATGTTGTCCATGCGTTCATCAATGGCTGAGGCAGTGGGAAGAGCTTTTGAGGGAGAGGCAAGACTCCAAGTCCCTTGGGGGGACCGAGTGATGCTTATCTTCTCAAAGCTCTTGGAGTCGAACATTCCCATATGACGCTGTTGTTCTTCATTTTTGAAATCGATTCCAGAAGCTTTGAAGATATGGGTCAAAAGGGTGTCAAAGGGGAGGGGAGTTCCTTTTCTGGCTTTTCGAGTGTGAGCCATGGATCCAAGGATAGTGTTGGCCAGATCAAGATCAAGGTCGTTTAAGATGCGGTATAGAAGGATCATGGCATTATCGGTAATGAGAGAGCAAGAGTTTAAGCGGGGTAGGAGGCAACGCACAATGATATTGAAAATAGTTTTGCCTTTAGGGTAAGGGATGAGTGGGTAAGCTATTTTGAGGTGTTGTTGGATGCTTCGGGTAGGAGATATTTGGATCGGGCAAGGGCAATGCACTGTTCTTTAGTGGGGTTTTCAGGAGAGGGTGGACAAGGTCTAGGTAGGCCAAGGAAATATGCGAAGTCAATGGAGTTGAAGGAGATTCTAACTCCCTTGACAACGGATTTCAAAGACCAACCGTCGGCATTGTGTTTGGCTTTTAGGTTTATGTAGAACAGGCGGGTAAGTTGGGGATAGTAGATAGCTTCAAGGTTGAGAAGGGTCCAGGCAGGGGATTGTTTGAGTAGAGAGATGCATGGTAAATTCAAAGCTTCAAAGAACGTAAGATCTAAAAAATCAGAACAACAAATCCTATGAGTTCGAAACTCATCTACCCACTTTCCAGCCATCTCAACATTTTCAAACCATGAAGAGGGCAAGGATTGGTTTACCTGAATGAGGGCAGGTTGATCGGCGTTCTTCCTGCGTGCTTGCGTGGGAGCAGTCCTCTTGGCAGGCGCCTCAAGGCTTCTGAGAGTGCCCTTCCTGGTACGCTTGGGAGAAGGAAGCTTGGCAGCTGCTGGGGCTTTCCGCTTCTTTGGAGACGGGGGAGGAGAAGGAGGAGAAGAAGAAGGAACAGGTTCGGGCTCCTCATCCTCTTCGTCCTCAGACCCCGAGTCCTCAGTGGACCCTTCATCGTTGTCTCCTTCAGCATCCTCGTCTTCACCTGTCTCGTCGACGTCCTCTTCTTCTTCCCCTGATTCCTTCTCAGTGGGAACCTCCTTCTCAACCTCTTTTCGAAATCTCTCGGCGTCCTCCTCGGCCAATTTCCTTGCCAGCTCGGCCTCTTCCTCAGCCTTTCTCTTTCTCAGAGCTTCCTCCTCGGCTTCCTTGGCTGCATCTCATTCCAAGATCGCATCTAGATCCTCCTATTCCTCCTCTTCGTCCACCACCTTAGCAATGATTTTATTTTTCCATTTTTGCTTAGCACTGAGAGGTTTCTTCGCTGAGCACTTCTGAGAACTCTTGGTTGATGTAGTCGTGCTCTCAGCGATGATGCTCTGGACAGTAGCTGGGACGATTGCTTGTGGATTGGGTTCTGGTTGAGGGGAAGTAGCATTAGCTGGCGTCCCTTGGGGTGACGCCAAGACGTTTGGGTGTGGAGGCTTTCTTTGATTTAGGAGCCATGGAGATTTTTCGGCTAGGTTTTCAGAACAGTTGAGAGGTTGGGAAGGAGAAGTAGAATTGGAAGGTTTAGGTATGTCTGAAGTGGTGAGAGAATTGGGTACGGTTTGGGGTTTAAGTAGAGTGAGATGATGGAGTTGATGAGACGGGTTTAGAGTTCCAAGGATGGTAATCATAACATTGCCATTTTGAAAATATTTCAATTCAAAATTCAAACCTTCTCACAATTTAAAATAGGAGGGAGAGTAATCCAAAAATATCTTTTCCAAAATTAAAACACATACTCGGATAAAATAAGTGATATATATAAAGGAGTTTAAAATCCATTAAAACTATATTTGATCAAATATCTGAAAAGATATTAACCAAATATATGATCCGATATCTGTTCTCTACCATTCAGAGCACAAACCTTGATATAATTTTCAAAGGTCTTGACACTGAGTAGAATTTATCTTTCGTAAAGGGAAGGCTCCCCCTACGAAAGTGCATCCTTGTTAAGTATTACAATCTCTCGTCTAATAAAGGTGAACCTGTCCTCTGCCAAAGGCTTAGTGAAAATGTCAGCCCATTGATAATCAGTAGAAATAAAAGATATGGACACATCACATTTTTCGACATGGTCTCTAATGAAGTGATGTCTTACATCAATATGTTTGGTTCTTGAATGCTGAACAGGATTCTTCGTGATTGGTATGGCACTTGTGTTGTCACACTTAATGGGAATACTTCTGAGGTTGATGCCAAGATCTCTCATTTGTTGAGCTATCCAAAGTATTTGGGAGCAACAAGCTCCAGCTGCTATGTATTCGGCTTTGACAGTGGATAGAGCAACTTAGTTTTGTTTCTTTGAATGTCAACTGATCAAGGATGCTCCTAAGAATTGGCAACATCCCGACGTGCTCTTTCTATCAACTCTATAGCCTGCAAAATCTGCATCAGAGTACCCGATTAATGTAAAGTCTTTTTGCTTTGGCTACCATAAGCCAAGCTCCTTAGTGCCATTGAGATATCGAAAGATCCTCTTCACAACCACGAGGTGAGATTCCTTAGGATCAGCTTGAAATCTAACACACATGCAAACACTAAACATGATGTCAGGTCTACTAACTGTAAGATATAGTAAAGATCCGATCATTCCTTGATACTCCTTTTGATTGACACTCTTCCCCGTCTTATCTTGATCTAGAGATAATGTTGAGCTCATGGGTGTCTTGGCTGCTTTGGATTGATCCATCTTGTCAAGAGATCCTTAGTGTACTTACTTTGGTTGACAAAGACTCCTTTCTTGGATTGATGAACTTGTAGTCCCAAAAAGAAGTCGAGTTCACCCATCAAGCTCATCTCAAATTCACTGCACATAATGTCAGAAAATTCCTTGCACAAAGATGTGTTAGTAGCACCAAATAATATATCATCAACATAAATTTGAATAACCAAAATGTCCTTTCCTTTGGTCTTGATAAAAAGAGTCTTGTCGATCAACCCCCTTTTAAAATCATTTTCTAAAAGATATTTTGACAGGCGCTCATACCAAGCTCTTGGGGCTTGTTTCAAACCATAAAACACTTTTTCTAGTTTATAAACATGATTGGGAAAATTCGAACTTTCAAAACCTGGGGGTTGAGCCACATAAACTTTTTCCTCTAAGAAACCATTAAGAAAAGCACATTTGACATCCATTTGATATAACTTTATGCTCATAAAAGATGCTAATGCTAATAAAATGCGAATGGCTTCAAGCCTGGCTACGGGAGCAAAGGTCTCCTCGTAGTCAATACCTTCCTCTTGATTGTAGCCTTGGGCAACAAGCCTTGCTTTGTTCCGCACGATCTTACCGTTCTCATCTAGCTTGTTTTGAAATACCCATCGTGTGCCAATGATTGATTGATGCTTTGGCCTAGGCTTCAAGGTCCAGACTTTGTTCCTTTCAAATTCGTTAAGCTCACTTTGTATAGCAATGATCCAATCTGGCTCTTGAAGGGCCTCATCTACCTTCTTTGGTTTTATAAGAGAAACAAAAGCGTGAAAAGCACAAAGATCTTTAAGTTTAGAACGAGTTTGAACACTAGATGTAGGGTCAGAAATGATATCCTTTAATGAGTGTGATGAGGAGTATTTGAATTTTCTTTTGCTGGTCCCAGCTCCTTGATTCGTCACACTAGCAGGATTGATTTGTGGTACATCTGACTATGTGGTCCTGTTAGGTTCAGTTACAGCATTTTCTGACGTTTCAACACTGTTGGATTGGACACCAAGGGTTTGGACGAATCTTCAACACCTTGGGCCAATTCTTCAGTGTTGAGAATCTGTTCCTGCATGTTCCTCTTCTCTGTGTTCTTTGTGGCAGCATCATCACCTTCCTCGTTCTCTGCATGGATGTTAAGATCTATATCTGCAACACTTTCACTCAAAGAACCGTCATTGTACTCATCAAATATAACATGTATGCTTTCTTCAACTAACTGGGTCCTTTTATTGAAGATTCTATAAGCTTTGCTACTAGTGGAGTAGCCAAGAAATATACCTTCATCACTATGCGCATCAAATTTCCCAAGGTTATCTTTTCCATTGTTATGAACAAAACAAGTACATCCAAAGGGTTTAAAATAAGATATAAGTACGTGGTTTGCAGCCTTTGAAAAGTTCTTAAGGAGTTTTCTTTAAGATGGAACGAATAAGACAACGATTCAAAATATAGTTAGTTGTGTTAACAGCTTCAGCCCAATAGGTTTTAGGTAATGCATTTTCTAAAAGCATAGTCCTGGCCATATCATCTAGGGTGCGGTTCTTTCGTTCCACAACCCCATTTTGTTGAGGTGTCCTAGGAGCAGAAAAGTTATGAGAGATGCCATATTTAGCATAAAACAAATCAAACTGAAGTTGATCAAAGTCCCTACCATGATCACTTCGAATTGACACTATGGGCTCGTTTTTTAAAGTTTGCAACTCCTTACAAAGTTTTGAAAACTCAAATAAGGCCTCTGATTTTTCTTTTAAAAAAGCAACCCAAGTATATCTAGAAAAATCATCAACAACAACAAGCATGTACTTTTTACCATTGGGAGCTTTGACTCGCATAGAACCACATAAATCCAAATGTAAAAGCTCAAGGGGTCTAGAAGAACTTACAACCTTTTTGGGTTTGAAAGAGCTACGTGTTTGTTTACCTCGTGTGCATGCATTGCACATATCAATACCTTTGAAGTCCATCTCAGGTAGTCCTCTTACAAGCCCTTTGGACACAAGCTTCTGTAGTGTATGTGGACTCACATGACCGAGTCTCCTGTGCCAAAGCTTTGGATCATCTGTCAAAGCCTTTAGACAGGTTAAGCTTCCTTGTGCCACTTGATCAGCATTCACAGCGTATATATTGTTGTAACGATATGCAGTCAGTATAACTTAACCCGCATCTTCTCTGCACACTAGACATCTTTTCTTGTTAAATCTGACATTATTGCCACTATCGCATAATTGAGAAACACTAAGCAAATTATACTTTAAACCATTCACAACATAGACATTTTTAATACTATGGTTGGAATCACTCCCAATGCTACCAATACCAACGATGTCACACTTTCCTTTGTCACCAAGAGTGATTGTTCCTGTGGATTGGTCCTTTAGATCATGAAAGAGAGAACTCTTCCCACTCATATGTCTCGAGCATCCACTATCGATAATCCATTTGTGCTCCTTCACCTTGGTGATCTCTTGCAAAACAAACATCAACCTTTGTGGCTAGACCAATAAGCAAATTTGGATCCATTATTGGGGTAAACCATATTTGGGAAGATAGTGCCTTTGGGTACCCAAACTTGTGTTATCCGTTCTTTTCTGAAATGAACAGGAAATGTATTGCGAATGATATATGGATCCTTTCGTCTATAGGGGCATGTCTCTTTTACATGTCCCTTTCTAGCACAGTGGTGACATATAGGAGAGGTTCTGCTTCCTTTTGCCTTTACAAATGTGGTAATGTGCTGCTTCTTTAAAAACCTTGGATTGTAACCAATAGCACTTTTGTTTAGAGAACTTTGTTGCTCACCCAACATCCTATCAAGAGTGCCTTTGGATATGGTAAAACTTATGACGGATGCCTATTGGTCTTGAAACTTATTATTGAGGGAGATCTTTTCGTTCTCTAAGTCATGACGTTCACTTCTTAGAGAGGAGATCTTGCTCGAGTTCAGATTTCTCTGAGTCAAGAGTCTTGACTTTAATGTCAAGACCTGAATAAGAAGCTTCAAGACTTTTGACCCTCATAGACAGATCATCAATAGTTCTTTCTTGGTCCACAGTTTTCTTAATAAGAGTGTTAGTTTGGGCAATAAGTTTCTCTTCATTGGCAATCATATTATAAAGGAATTCCGATAATACCTCTTTTGGACTTGCCATAAGTTCTCTTACAGTTACCTCAAGCTTCTCATCGTGGGATTCATCACCTGAGGCCATAAGACAGACATTGGCCTTCTCATCATCGGAGTCAGAGTCAGAATCACTCCAAGTTGCCACCATGACTTTCTTTTTCCATCTATCACCCTTCTTTGGACTGACTCTTCGTCTTTTGAGGGCAGTCTTTTACAAGATGATCTGTTTCACCACATTCAAAACAAGACAAAGGTTTAGTCTTCTTATCATATTTATTGTTTTGAGACTTACCTCGAAATTTTGAAGACTCTGATCCATCCTTGTTGTTGAATTGTTTCTTCATTTTGAGGATTCGTGCAAGGCCTCTTGTGATAAGAGCAAAAGGATCATCCTCATCGTCATCCTCATCTTCGGAATCAGATCCATCTTTGGGCTCATCCTTCTTAGACTTGAGCGCCAAGTTCTTAGTGCTTGTTGGAAGTTCTCCATCGTCTTCATTAAGGATCATCTCATGAGTTATCAGCTTCCTAAGCAAGTCATCAAGGGGCAGAGTGGTGAGGTCTTGAGCTTCCTCTATGGATGTTACTTTAGGACCCCATTTTTCTTTCGGGAGACACCTCAATATCTTCCTCACTTTCTCAACGTTCGTAAAGCTCTTGCCAAGAGAGTCAAGGTTGTTGGTGATTTATGTGAATCGTGTGAACATGGCCTTGATAGACTCATTAGACTTCATTTTGAAAAGCTCATACTTTCGAAGAAAGATACTGATCTTGCTATCCTTTACTTGGTTGGTTCCTTCATAGGTGACGACCAGCTTGTCCCAAATCTCTTTAGCTGACCTACAAGATGAAATACGATTAAACTCATCAGTGCTAAGACCACAATAAAGTAAGTTAATAGCCCTGTAGTTTTTGGAGACAAGTTCAAGATCCGCTTGGATGTATTCAGACTCATTCTTTGCAATTTTGGTTCCATTTGGTCCGTATTTCTCTGGAACCTTCGGACCATTCTCTATAATGTTCCAATGTTCTAGATCTTGATCTATAATGAACATCTTCATCAATGATCTCTAGTGGACAAAATTGTTTCCTACAAAGAGTGGTGGTCTACTGGTAGACCTTCCCTGTGCAAATCCTCCGCTTCCTTCACCAGACATGATAAAAAACTCACAAGATTGTTAGATCGAGAGCAGTGAGTAAAGCTCTGATACCAATTGAAGGTTCGATAATGTAAAACAAAGTAATATAAAGATACTCTAGAAGGGGGGTTGAATAGAGTATGCCGTTTTGTCGTAGATAGTCTCAAGACTTTTGAAGCTCGTGCAAAACCCTTTGAGATTAGACTTAGTCTTCTCTCTGAAAACCTGAATCACAAAGTTAAACAATTCAAACCAAGTGCGGAAATAAGGTAAAGCAGTAAATAAAGGACGCAATGAGTTATTTACGATTCAACCGGCTTTTATTGATTCACAACCCTAGGATTCAACCGGCTTTTATTGATTCACAAGACTTAGGATCCTAATAGATCACCGAGAAGCCTCTCTCCTATACAATCTAGAAGAGCCCTAGACCAATCTAGAAGAGCCCCACCTCTATATGCTATCTAGTACAATCCTCTTACACTTAGTGAATCAATCGCCTAGTGTCCACTTCCCGAGTTACAAACTCTCGAGTATAACACTATCACAAAATATATCCTATAAGCTCACTGTGTAACTCGCAAATGCTTTGAAATGAAATAACATACTCTTAAGAACTAGCAGAGAGCACACAAAAAAGACAGATCTCGCTTGAGGGCTTGAGTGTATGAATGCTTGTATTCAACGAATGTGTAGATGTCTTCTCTTCTTCATTTTCTTTATAGAGAACAAATCGATGCCAAGGATCTCCACCAACGGCTATATCAGATCATGGCCTAAGATGGTTTTTTCACAATCTTCTATCTTTAGAAACTTCTAAAGCCATGATCACGATTTGATTCTTCTCATCTTTGAGCGCTTAAGGAAGGATATATAATTCAAAAAGCTTCCTGAAAGGTTAGTGAATATATATAATAATATCTGAAAGCATAGAGTAGTATATAATAATATTCGAACATAATATCATGGAGAACAGGTTTTGTGTTTCATCAACACTGCTAAAGCTTCAAGACCTTTGACGAAAACAGACTGTCAAAGCCTTTGAAACTTATTCCGATTTTCATCAAGGGAGTGGAGTTATCACCTATGACTATCACAGTATATCTCAAGTCAACTCCACCTTGCTCAACACCCAGTTCCTTCACAATTCCTTTGAGCCATAGTGCCTCCTTGACTGTCTCCGCTAAAACCATGTATTTTGCCTCGGTAGTAGAAAGGGCTACCACAGACTGCAAAACAGATCTCCAGTAAATAGGTCCCCCAACAAGAGTAAAGACATACTTAGTAGTGGACCTCCGATTGTCAAGATCACCCGCATAATCTGAATCAACATACCCTTTGACTGAAAGACCGCCCTTTTCGCCACCAAACATGATCCCATGGCCAATAGTATCCCTCAAATACCTAAGAATCCACTTGCATGCATTCCAGTGTTCCTTCCAGGATTAGACATGTACTTGCTAACTTGGCTAACAACTTGGGTCAGATTAGGTCTTGTGCACACCCTAACATACATCAGACAACTAACTGCACTAACATAAAGAACTTTGGGCATATCTCTAATTTCTTCATCAGTATTCGGATGCTGAGTGGAAGAGAGTTTGAAGTGGTTCGCCAAAGGAGTGCTAACAGGTTTGCATTTTACCATGTCAAATATGTCAAGCACTCTCTCGATATAATTCTGTTGAGATAGCCATAATCTCCCAGAATTTCCATCTCTACGAATTTCCATACCAAAGATCTTCTTTGCTGCGCCAAGATCCTTCATATCAAATTCCTTTCCCAGCAAAACTTTCAGCTCAACAATATCATCAATTTTCTTCTCATCAACGAGCATATCATCAACATATAGCAGCAAAAGCAAACGGGAGCCATCATCAAGATATTTCACTTAAACGCAACAATCATACTCACATCTATTGTAGCCAATTCGAAGCATATAACAATCAAACTTGTTGTACCATTTCCTCGGCGCCTGCTTCAACCTATACAGTGACTTTCTCAAACTGCATACAAGCTGCTCCTTTCTAGGTTGAACAAAACCCTCTGGTTGCTCCATGTAAATTTCTTCCTCCAAATCACCATGAAGGAAAGCCGTCTTCACATCCATTTGCTCAAGACGTAAATCCCACCTAGCTACCAATGCTAACACCAATCTGATAGAAGTGTGTCGAACCACAGGGGAAAATATTTCATCATAATCAGTCCCCTTCTTCTATGAGTAGCCCTTTGTTACCAAGCATGCCTTGAACCTCACTCCTTCTCTGTATAAGTCACCTTGTTTCTTCTTCACTACTAGAAATTTGTAATTTAACATCGAGTAATAGCCGATGTCTTTAAAAAAAATCGATGTCTATGTGGGTGATGTAAAAGGTCAAAAGTTTTTCACATCGGCCAGAACCGATGTCTATATTATTTATAATATCGTTTCTAATTATAAAAACGATGTTTTAATATGAAAGAGACATCACTTCTATAGAAATCCTACATATGTGTATTCATTTTCTCTCTATAATTTGTAATATTATTTTTCCACGCAAAATTTGGCTATATGGAATAAATATAAAACAACCATTCCGGAATGGCTCACTGGAAAGGACTTACATATATTGAAATCGTTTTCGATTTTTAAGCCGTTGTTATATATATATATATATAGGGTGTGGTTCCGGTGTTCACAACCCTTACAGTGTACCTTGTACACAAATCTGGACCACTAATCATAGAGTAATGGATGGGCTATAATCCGCCACGAGTCCGGGTTTTTAAAATAAAAGAAAATCAAAATTGCACCTTTCATTCACCATTTGAAGCGTGAGACGCGTGGTACTCATATGCAATTAAAACTCTAATACAACTTGCATTCTTCTTCACCATCCCACAGAGGCAACGAGGGCAATTCTCAATGGCGAAATCGGCGGCGAGTCAAATCGAACATGAGCAAAGGCTAATCAGTAGCGCAAGAGTCGAATCGAACTGGGTGGTCGATCCCGCCCACGACCTGAGTCAAGTCGGTGGTCTGGCATCGAGTTCTTCTAGGCTGAACCGTAACGACGGCGAATAGAAGTAGAGAAGGGTGGAGGCGACCCTTGCACATCCTCACCGGCATGCTCGCTCTCCGTTCAGATTCATGGGAGAAGCCGTCGAGGTCGGAGAAACCCCATCAGACACCCCCACTCCCCATATCTGAGCCCATCGATAGCGGAACTGGAATTCCGGGCAGTAACCAATGTCCAAACCACCGTCGTCGATCCAGAACTGTTTGAAGAACCCTGCTCCCTCCCGATTGAGACAAATTTACAATTTTTACAATTTTTATGATTAAGATTTGGAACAAAAAGATTTGGATATATTGTGTTGATCTACTCGCTACAACTAACATGTAAATAAATACAGTAAATAAAAAAGGGTTCCATTGGTCAACAATCAATAAATTCAACCCACACACCCATACACTGATACATTGAAGAGGGGCTCATTTTTTTAAAAAAAATTGAAGCGGGGCCCACACACCCATATCTTACCTCACACACGCAAGACCACCCTCTCCCGTACAGTAGAGTATGCGCTCATTTTGGAGCGTAG
Source organism: Persicaria tinctoria (assembly GCA_037127255.1). Classification (NCBI taxonomy): domain Eukaryota; kingdom Viridiplantae; phylum Streptophyta; class Magnoliopsida; order Caryophyllales; family Polygonaceae; genus Persicaria; species Persicaria tinctoria. The sequence continues at coordinate 57,328,383 of JBANSL010000007.1, read as the reverse complement.
GTTGTAAAAAGTAGATTTTGTCTAGATTATGTAGATTTTGTAGGTTATGGGTATTTTTTGTAGATTATGGAGATTTCAAAGATTATGTTTTTTGGGGAACGAAAATCTCATTAAAAGCTAGAAAGGTGTTTGGTGGGTGTAAGATTTTGTAGGGTTTTTTTTAAGCAAATTGTCGAAAATACCCTTAAAAGTACTATCCTCCCACTACCCTCGTCCAAAGGCAAAAAACACAACTCCCTCACCCTTTGCACCGACGCTAGTGCGAGCGCTTCACCTTCGCACTCTTCTCCTGCTCGGGGAAATCGGACCAAAGCGCTCTTCCCTTTCCGGTCAGTACACGGCGACGACTTGCGCCAGCACCATCGACGTCGGCCGTCAATCAAGCCGCTTCCTCTTGTAGTCATCGCGGTCCGTTGAAGTCATTGCTGGCCGTCGCCCCTCCGACAGAGACGGAAATTGGTACGTCGCTCTCCATCCTCCTCTTCCTTTGTTCGACGATTGACCTATAGGTTCGATTGTGCTTGATTCGTCGATGGATTTGTTCTTTGATTGAGTTTAATCGAATTTTGTTAGGGTATGTTCCGGATTGAATTTGGTTAGGGTTATAATGGTTCCCGAATTACTGTAACTGAAATTGGTTAGGTCGGATTGATTTGTGTTAGGGTTTGATTGACTTTATGGACATGTGGTAACCCAATTGTGATTCATTAGGTTGGATGAAACCCCAATTCAATTGATGTCGTTGAGCCTTCGGGATAGGTTCCACTTTGATAGAATAGAGTTAGGGTAAATGCTGTGAACTTGTTGCAAACGCATAAATCGGCGATTAGGCAGTCCTGCTGTGATGGAATTGGGGATTGTTTCGATGGTCTATTGTCTAGTTTTAACTGACTTGTGCTTGTGTGATTTCACTTCCATTTCATGAGTACTTATGCATATTAAACGACCTGAAATGGAGGTTGTGGTTTGAGAAGAAAGTTATTCGCCATTTTGGGATTTTGGTTGTGTCTTTGGTGTGAATATGTGTCGATTGCAGCTTAGGGTAATACAATAACCATGTCGTCATCTACCACTCCTGCTCCACCTCCCCCGAATGAAAAGCCTACGATTGAAAAGGGTAAGAAAGACAAGGCAAAGAAAGACAAGGCTTCGAAGGACAAGGCTTCAAAGGAAAAGGCTGGGAAGGTCAAAGCATACCCCTGGACCCCGACATTGATTACTCAATTCCTCGACCTCCTAATTGCCTATCAGCGTAAGTACGGGCGCGAACAGGCATTCAGTTGGGTTGAGCTTACGGCCCAGTTTGAGGAGGTCACTGGTACGAAGTGTGGGAAGGACACTCTAAAGAACAAGCACGACACAATGAAAGACAGATGGAAGGAATGGAAAGACTTGAAACACGGGGAAACTGGTCTCAGATGGGATTGCAACAAGGGGACCATCAATGCAACAAAGGAATGGTGGGATAAGAAAATCCAGGTAGGCGACCCATTTTCTTTCATATACAAGTTTGAACTACCCATGTCCATGAAAGCTCAAACCTGATTTGGAGCTAAACGGATTAATTTGTTGTCTGATGCAGGAGAACGAGAACTTCAGGAGATTCCGAAAGAAAGGCATCCCACCTGATGTGGAAGACGCTTGGGACCAGATATACGGCGGGACGGTTGCAACTGGCCAGCATTGCGTTGCCCCGTCTATGGATCCAGTTGAGCCTCCCCACCGCATGTCCACTGCCTGTGAGGACGCAGATGGGACGCAAATTCCTAACCGTCCTGCACGAGATTTCGACATAGACATTGACATCGACTTCGACAACCTTGGGGCAGAGCTGGGTGGGGGCACCTTCGAGGAGATGGTGCGCGGGATCAACACCTCTGGTCCCGTGCCAACTAGCCAGCCCACACCCGGCACAACTGTCGGGGGTAGCTCATAGCCACAGTAGGGTTCAAAAAGGCCAGCAGTGGAGGGCATCGACCAGCGCGGGAAGCGAAAGAGTTCAAGGCAGTCGACTGGGTCGTCATTGTTCGATCGGCAGGTTGAGGTGGCCCATGAGACAAGCAGGGAGGTGATAGCAGCTATACATGCAGAAACCCAGGCCTCGTAGTCTCAGAAAGACGTCGTTGTCGACGTCATGGCACTTCTAGATCAGATGGTGGAAGAGGGGCTAATTGAGGATGCCAGCCCGTTATGGTGCTTTGCTTTTGGGTCGCTGATTAACCCAGACACATCCAAACTGTTTTTGGCTTGCAAGCGCAATTCCTCAAGGCTGGCTTGGTTGGAATTTCACTATCGCAACACCGGTGGCTGTGTGTAGACATCGTCGTGACTGTTCCTCTGACACTTCGTTACATGTTTTCCATGAGTTTGGTTGAAACTATTTCGAGATTGACTGTACTGTGTTTTATGTTTTCGGCTTGTGTGTGTTTGGTTGAGTTTGTGCTATATGCCATTTGGTTGAGTTTGTGCTTTTATGACAATAGATTATGTTATTTGTAATGCTTGTGTATATATGTTTCCGTTGTTATGTTCTTCACACTGTTGGTAGGAGGAAATCGAGTATGCAAATAAAATATAAATAAATCACAGCAAACCAGATTCCGTCCCATGCAAATAATTACAAGACCTCCTCCTGATGTAGCAGCGGGAAGTCAGGATCGATCCACGAGGAAGCTTGTCAGCGGATCCTAGGCAGCGGTGTAATCTCACGGTCAGAAATCGACAACAGGGTCCTCGAGCTCAACTAAGGGTTAGTCGACAGAAGCTTCGGACAGTCGAACAGGGCACAGCAGCTTCGGCAACGGTGGTCGATCTCGACAAGGCTCTACTCGAGATCGAGTAGCCTTCGTCTAGGTCGAGTTGGTCTGGTCGAGATCCTGCACAGGTAAGCTACGGCGACTCTGGGTCGAAGATCAGTGGTCGAGGTCGACCAAGGTTGGTCGAGATCGACGAGGGCAGGGAGTAAAACGAAATAAAAGAAAGTAAAAAAAACAAATGCTTTGGGGTTTTGACTAAACTTAATGTAAAAGGACTTCCAAGATTGGGGTTTGCAACGACAATAACCAAGCATGCATAAGGTAGAACCAAACAGATAATCATGTGAATCGCATTAAAGGATTAAGCTTTCGCCTTATCCAACAATTAGACAACTCTCTCAAGAAACCCTAATTGTCTCTACCGATTTTATGTTTATAATCCAAGTTGTTAGCATGGATCTCCATTAGACGGGCAAAAAACACATCAACAAGTAGGAAAATGCTCAAAACATGATAAAGGTCGGATCTTTACCTCAAACACGCATGGCTATCGTCGGGCTCGCCCCAACCCTAGAAGTGGGTGGACTACTTGCGCTTCATCGCAAACTCAGACATCATCGATTGAAAGAAAACAACTTGCATTAAACTAAATTCAAAGACTTTACAATCCCGGCAATCCAACTCTCGTCGAATGCCAAAACCCTAAAACCTTCGAACTCCCTAAACTGTCTCTGTGGAACTACTTGTCTTGCTCTGAAATTGAATGAATAAAACTGAGCCCCATGGGCTTTATTTATAGGCTTCTACTCCTTGCTATTCTAGGAAAGAAGATATATATCTATATCTAAAACTTTATCTAAAACTCTAATGATAAATAAAAGATATAAAGGAATTAAATCTAAAATAGGAAATTATATCTAAAAGGTCTTCAATGGATAGAACTCCTTCTCCTCATGATAGATGTGGATAAATCGGATAGACTTTGGCAAACTTCGGCTCCAAGGACTCCCAATCCGAGTAGAGTTGATCAATCCGTGTCGCACAGCTTCGGGAATCCTCGTCCACCTCGACAAGTCGTGGTCGATCTCGACTAGGAAAGTCATCGACTGGGCTGACTTCGTCATCTCGGCTAGCTCGTGCTCGACAAGCTCGGACACTGGCTCCTGGGGCTGGTCGATCTCGACAAGAGGCATGTCGATGTCGAGTACACTCGCTATGTCGACTGGGTCTTCTCGGGTGGCTCTACTCGACAGGCTCGGATCTGGACTCGGGGCTCGTCGATCTCGACTAGGGCTCGTCGAGATCGAGTAGAGGTGGTCTGCTTCTTCGTCCTCATCTTCTCGGCTCGGCACAGCTCGTCGACTCCGGACACGGCTCGTCGATCTCGACCAGGGGTACTCGAGATCGAGTAGGGTTCCGGGAGTCGGGTTGTCTCTGACTCAATGTCCTCGATCAGCTCTGCTCGACCAGGTCTGCTCGACCAGGGCTCGTCGAGATCGAGTAGAGTCTAGTCGATCTCGAGTAGAGTTTTCTCAGCTTTCTCCTCTGTTCTTGAAACGCACTTTCCCGAGTCCTCGTTCGTCGGATTGACGCATATGACCATGCATTGGAAAGCTCTTTCCGAGGGCTACAACTCTCATGAAGACATCAAAGCTTGATTCAGAACGAAGAATGGTGAAATATGGCCTTTTCTCTAGCTGCACCATTCTTAGCTTCTCCATGAGTTTCCTTTAAGCTCCAAAGTGCGTCCGATTTCTGCGAAATATAACCAAAACTTGTGTAGACCTCCATATATTGCAAATAGGTGTAAACTACACAGATTCTGTATTATTCTAACCCAAATGTATGAAATGCGTGCAGAAATCGATATAAATGATAGTATAAAACATGGCAAATTAGGCTCACAACAAACACCCCATACTTAAGCTTGCTTGTCCTCAAGCAATACTTTTATTTGTCATTCAGGGGAAGAAATCAAAACTCTCAACATCTTAGATTCATTGACATTTAACCCTGCAATCAATTACCATCCTCGAAAAGGTACTTATGTCACAGATCCATGCATGTGGAAATATACAAAAGCAACATCTACTCACAAAAGGAGGCTTATACCAAAAAACAATTTATGTGACAAAGCAACAATAATCCAGAGGACTTCAATTTAAGCTCAAATAAGGAGTAGATTTGGTAAAAGGCTAAAGGTGGGCAATTTTTGGCTATGTGGTGCTTATGATCCGGGGAAATGGAGTATTTCCAAACTGAATTTCGTACCACATTCTTTCTCCTTGAGATTCACCACCTTTCATAATGCTTTTTCTCAATAATAATGCTTTTACCTTTCTAACCTCGGCACTGCCTTCTCGCGAGTCGCAAACATGGGTGTCATGAATGGCCCCGGATACTTAGTGCTTCGGACTCCTCACAATGTGTCCCATCTCTCCAAACTATTATCTCAGAGAGCAGGGTCAATCTACCTTTATCTCCTCAGGTGATTGGATTTTCTTTCACTCATTAAATTTTCCATATATTTCAAACAATTTCCCGCCAAACTCCAATAATGATAATAATCACAACAACCATATAACATCTCCATAATGTAACATCATTCTCAACATAATCCCCGGATAAGGTAAAGAATGGAAATATTTAGATCATGTGGAGCAATAATTGAAATAAGGCATATTATGGCTTTTGTGTAATGCATAAGCATAGGTAAGGCTAGGATTATAAACAATGAGCATTATATGGAAATATAAAGTCCTCCATCATCTTATCATGCAACATGTCAAAAGCAATTTCAAATTTTACCTCATTTCATAGTTTTCAAGAAATAATGAACTTCATTGTGACTTCCCTTTACTAGGGAATTTCATGCTATATCTCTAATGAATCTAATTTTGCATCGTCGAGTTCAATATAAGCTTCCATGACATTAATCAAAATTTTCAATGGGGGTCATTTTTCTTAAATTTTGGAAAAACATGCATATAAGCATATAAATCAAATAATGCATTCCAAAATAGTCATGTAGCAATTCAAAGAAATAATGCATATATATTTCAAATATGATAAAATATAGCAAATATGCACAAAGTAAGCCCATCCCCCACCTCATACTTAAACATTACAGTGTCCTCACTGTATAAAATCAAATAAAAACAAGAGTAAAGGAAGGAACTCACAGAATAACACATCGAGGAAGGCGAAACTGGGCATGTCGAGTAGAGGTGCTTGTCGATCTCGAGTACAAGGTACTCGATCTCAAGTAGCTTCGTCTGCGTCGAGTGGTTTCTGAAGTAAACTTATACCACACAAATTGGCAAATAAACTTATACCACACAAATTCTGTATTATTCTAACCCAAATGTATGAAATGTGTGCAGAAATCGATATAAAAGTATATATAAAACATGACAAATTAAGCGCACAACAAACACCCCATACTTAAGCTTGCTTGTCCTCAAGCAATACTTTTAATGGTCATTCAGGGGAAGAATTCAAACTCTCAACATATTAGATTCATTCTCATATGTCCCTACAATAAATTTTAATTCTCGAAAAGGTAATAATGTCACAAATACATGCATGCGCAATTAAAAAGCAACCTCCACTCACAAAAGAGAGGTTATGCAAAACATTCATAAGTGACAAAGCATTAATAATCAAAAGGACTTTAATTAAGCTCAAATAAGGAGTAGATTGGTAAAAGACTAAAGGTGGGCAACTTTTGGCAATGTGGTGCTAATGATCCGGGGAAATGGAGTAGTTTTCAAAGTTTCATACCACATTCCTTCTTCCTTTGATTTCTCACCTTTCTCTCATCGCACATTGCTTTTCTCAATATTATGCTTTTACCTCTCTAACCTCAGCACTGGCTTCTCGAGAGTCGCAAACATGGGTGTCATGAATGGCCCCGGATACTTAGTGTTTTGGACTCCTCACCTGTGTGTCCCATCTCGCCGAACTATTATCTCAACGAGTAGGGTCAATCTACCTTTATCTCCTGAGGTGATCGGATTTTTTTCTCACTCATTAAATTTTCCATAAAATTTTCAATTTCCTACCAAACTCCAGTAATGATAACAACAACACAAATACCATATAACATCTCCATAATGTGATATCATTCTCAACAAAATCCCCGGATAGAAATAAGGTAAAGAATGGGCAATATTTAGATCATGTGGTGCAAAATATGAAATAAGGCATAATATGGCTTTTGTGATGCATAAGCATAGGTAAATGCTAGGATATAAACATATGAGCATATATGGAAATATAAAGTCCTCCATCCTCTTATCATGCAACATGTCAAAAGCAATTTCAAATTTTACCTCCTTTCATGGTTTTCAAAAAATAATGCACTTAATTGTGACTTCCCTTTACTAGGCAATTTCATGCTATATCTCTAATGAATCTAATTTTGCATCGTCGAGTTCAATATAAGCTTCCATGACATTAATCAAAATTTTCAATGGGGGTCATTTTTCTTAAATTTTGGAAAAACATGCATATAAGCATATAAATCAAATAATGCATTCCAAAATAGCCATGTAGCAATTCAAAGAAATAATGCATATATATGTCAAATATGATAAAATAATGCAAATATGCACAAAGTAAGCCCTTCCCCCACCCCATACTTAAACATTACAGTGTCCTCACTGTATAAAATCAAATAAAAACAAGAGTAAAGGAAGGAACTCACAGAATAACACATCGAGGAAGGCGAAACTAGGCATGTCGAGTAGAGGTGCTTGTCGATCTCGAGTAGCTTCGTCTGCGTCCAGTGGTTTCTGAAGTTGAGGAGGGTCTGGTGGCTTGTCGATCTCGAGTTGGCCTACTCGATATCGACGAGTTTCTGGGCTGCTCCTCCTTGTCGTCGTCGACTTGGCCTTCGTCGATTCTGACTGGTTTTCAGGGACTTCTTCCTTCCACTCTTTGCGATCCTAAAATTCTTTGCCGACTTAAAAATGTTAGATTTCACACAAAAATAAGACTATCCATATGAATTATTTTAAAAGACATAAAACAAAAAAAATACAAAAAAAATCAAAAAGCAAAAGTAAAAAAAACAAAATTCATAAAGTCTTATGTACATGCTCTAGATTTTATAGTCGTTAGGCCGACTTTACCGTTTGTGCTCAAGGACCATTATTGTGGGGCCCGCTCATGCTTGGCCCTTCTCCTGGATCATCTAGGTCCTGATGGTAGTATGCAAGCTCAGCTGACAGGTGGTTGCTTGCATCATCTCCCTTTTCTTTCTTCTTCTTCTTTGTAGCCCTTAGTTTCTGCAGGTTCTCTCGCCACGGTGTTTTATTTCCTCTTAAATCATTAAAAAATTTATTTATGGACTGAGGGGGAGTAGAATTCATACCTGAACTTACCTGTTCGGACCCAAAACAGAAATCTTTGGGCTTGGGTCTACTCGATGTCGAGTACATGGACCCCATACTTAGGCTCCTAGCAAAGTTCTAGCTCAGCAGTGGTGGTCGAGGTCGACAAAGGCTTGTCGAGCTCGAGGAGAGCGCTTGTCGAGATCGAGGAGAGCTCGTCGATCTCGAGTACAGAGTTGGCTCCTTCCTCCGCTGTTTGGTTGGTCCCGTCGATGATGCTGCTTTTCACCTCCAGCCAAGAAATTTCCTCTTTTGCAGGGCCAAAAGAGAAATCCAAAACCTCATCGCCTATGGTGAAGGTGAGCGAGCGATTCTTAACACTAATCTTGGCATCTGCAGTAACTAAGAATGGTCTACCAAGAATAATAGGGCTAGTAGGATCTTCAGCACAGTCAATAATAAGAAAATCTGCTGGAACAAAGAATTTACCAACCTGGACAGGGACGTTCTCAACTATACCTGTAGGGATGACTACTGTATTATTCGCCATGTATAGTTTGGCATCCACAAGTTCTATGCATCCTATTTTTACTTTTCGCCAGATTGATAAAGGCATGATGCTCACACTTGCTCCTAGATCACATAGAGAATTATATTTATATTGTCCAAAACCCACAGTAACAGAAAACTTACCAGGGTCAGGCCTCTTTTCAGGGAAGTGGAGTACTTTGCATTCGTCTGCGATCTTTGAGATGGATCGCTTTTTGCTCAGGATTTCCTTTAGAAACTTGACATATCCAGGCATCTCTTGCAGGGCTTTTGTAAAAGGAATAGAAACATTCAGTTCTTGCAGCATATTAACAAATCTGGTAAACCTACCTGCAGTGGGATCTTTCTGTGTTTTTGAAGGGAAAGGCAGTGGATTTTTCTGCTTCGGAGCTAGATCAGTTGTCGGAGATGCTGCAGAGGCGTCGACCTCAGCTTGCTGCTCCTCGACATCGACCAGAGGCTTGTCGACATCGACCAGGGGCTTGTCGACCTCGAGTTGGGTTGTCGACTTTGGGTTGGTGGTCTGCACAGCGGAGTCCGAGCTCAGCTTCTAGTCTTGGTCGAGTACGGGCTTGTCGATGTCGAGTACAACCTCCTCGAGATCGAGTTGGCTCTACTCTGTCTCGAGTTGCTGCTCTTCATTGCTTTGCTGTTTTCCGACCTTTGGCTCGTGTAGTTGATGCCCACTCCTGAGTTTGATAGCTGTGACATGCCCGGTTTTCCCTTTAGGATTTGGTTCTGTTTGCCCAGGGAGCTTGCCGGACGGTCGTGGGATCTGCGCGGCGATTTTTCCCATCTGAGTCTCAATTCCCCTTTTCCAGATGTCCAATTCTCCAAATTTGGTGGTGATGCTCTAGAACTGGTTGTTGATGGTGCCCTGATTTCGGCGCATCTCCTCAAGGATCAGCTGCAGATCATCCTTCTTTTGATCCCTCTCTGGATGTCCTGGAGCTCTGTAGGGTGGAGTACTCCTAGGAGGACCTTGGTTCCACTGTGGTTGATAGAATCTTTGATCTCCCATATAGCGATTTGGACCCCCCGCGTAAGCTGCCTCCTCGTGTGTTTCTGCCATCCTGACTTGCTCTGCGTATGGGCACTCAGTAGTGGTGTGCCTCTGTGATCCGCATTCGATGCAAGGCTGATTGACAGATAGATATTTGACTTGCATGAGGAGCTTGCGATTCTGGTCTCTGTAGAACTGCTCCCTGACATCTGGGTCGATCTCCTTTGCTGGCTCATAGAGTGGCATAGATGGTGCTGGCCTGGCGTAGGAGTTCTCCTCATAGTTTGTAGGAGCCCCATATTTGTTGTCGTAGTTAGTGAGCTTTTCTAGCACACCCCATGCGTTACTTGGTGGCATCGTCAGGTACTCATAGCGAGTATAGTGGTTAATTCTGTCCTTAGTGACTTGATCAAGAGAGTTGAAGAAGATCTCTTGAATGACGTAGGGTGGTTGTCCATGAGTAGGGCAAGATCGCAGCAGCTCCTTGTAGCGTTCCCATGCCTTTGCCAGCGGTTCCCCTGGCTTCTGTTTGAAGGCGGTGATTTTCTGGCGGAGAAGTGCTGTTTTGGCGGGTGGGAAGTATTTGTTCAGAAACTCTTGCTCTACTTGGGCCCACGTGGTGAGAGATCTTGGCTTCAGCCCTTCAAGCCACTTCAGTGCAGGTCCAGCCAGCGACCAGCGGAAAGCTTTCATCTTGACATATTCCAGAGTTGTACCTTCAGCAAGAGTACGACACATGTCATGAAAATTGGTAATATGTTCAAGAGGACACTCATTAAATTTGCCATAAAAAGCATTATTTTTAAGCTCTATAAGAAATTGAGTGCGAATTTCAAAAGAGTTTTCAGGGATTAGAATCGCCGATTCAGGCATGACGAGAGTGAGATGCATATAATCCTCTGCAGTGGTTGGATATTGGGCAAGCTCAGCTTCTGCTTGCTCCCTTGCTGCTTTCTCAGCGGCGATAGCAGCATCTTTAGTGGCTATAGCAGTATCCTTTGCGGCTAGCTCTGCGGTAAGCCTTGTGATATGTTGTTCCTGTGTTTCAGCGGCCGCCATGGCTCTTTGTAGTCTAGCTCAGATGTGTAGGAGGCGCTCTGGTTCGTCTAAGCCGTCAAACTCAGGTTGTTGACCAGAACGGCGCATACACCTGTAAAGTAACTCAAAGTAGACGTGAGATTTAACTACCTAAGGCGCGAATGATAGCTTCCCCGGCAACGGCGCCAATTTGTTGGTAGGAGGAAATCGAGTATGCAAATAAAATATAAACAAATCACAACAAACCAGATTCCGTCCCTTGCAAATAATTAAAAGACCTCCTCATGATGTAGCAGCGGGAAGTCAGGATCGATCCACGAGGAAGCTTGTCAGCGGATCCTAGGCAGCGGTGTAATCTCACGGTCAGAAATAGACAACAGGGTCCTCGAGCTCGACTAAGGGTTAGTCGACAGAAGCTTCGGACAGTCGAACAGGGCACAACATCTTCGGCAACGGTGGTCGATCTCGACAAGGCTCTACTCGAGATCGAGTAGCCTTCATCTAGGTCGAGATCCTGCACAGGTAAGCTACGACGACTCTGGGTCGAAGATCAGTGGTCGAGGTCGACCAAGGTTGGTCGAGATCGACGAGGGCAGGGAGTAAAACGAAATAAAAGAAAGTAAAAAAACAAATGCTTTGGGGTTTTGACTAAACTTAATGTAAAAGGACTTCCAAGATTGGGGTTTGCAACGACAATAACCAAGCATGCATAAGGTAGAAGCAAACAGATAATCATGTGAATCGCATTAAAGGATTAAGCTTTCGCCTTATCCAACAATTAGACAACTCTCTCAAGAAACCCTAATTGTCTCTACCGATTTTATGTTTATAATCCAAGTTGTTAGCATGGATCTCCATTAGACGGGCAATAAAGACATCAACAGGTAGGAAAATGCTCAAAACATGATAAAGGTCGGATCTTTACCTCAAACACGCATGGCTATCGTCAGGCTCGCCCCAACCCTAGAAGTGGGTGGACTACTCGCGCTTCATCGTAAAATCAGACATCATCGATTGAGAGAAAACAACTTGCATTAAACTAAATTCAAAGACTTTACAATCACGGCAATCCAACTCTCGTCGAATGCCAAAACCCTAAAACCTTCGAACTCCCTAAACTATCTCTGTGGAACTACTTGTCTTGCTCTGAAATTGAATGAATAAAACTGAGCCACATGGGCTTTATTTATAGGCTTCTACTCCTTGCTATTCTAGGAAAGAAGATATCTATCTATATCTAAAACTTTATCTAAAACTCTAATGATAAATAAAAGACATAAAGGAATTAAATCTAAAATAGGAAATTATATCTAAAAGGACTTCAATGGATAGAACTCCTTCTCTTCATGATAGATGTGGATAAATCGGATAGACTTTGGCAAACTTCGGCTCCAAGGACTCCCAATCCGAGTAGAGTTGATCAATCCGCGTCGCACAGCTTCGGGAATCCTCATCGACCTCGACAAGTCGTGGTCGATCTCGACTAGGAAAGTCATCGACTAGGCTGACTTCGTCGTCTCGGCCAGCTCGTGCTCGACAAGCTCGGACACTGGCTCCTGGGGCTGGTCGATCTCGACAAGAGGCTGGTCGATGTCGAGTACACTGGCTATGTCGATTAGGTCTTCTCGGGTGGCTCTACTCGACAGGCTCGGATCTGGACTCGGGGCTCGTCGATCTCGACTAGGGCTCGTCGAGATCGAGTAGAGGTGCTCTGCGTCTTCGTCCTCAGCTTCTCGGCTCGGCACAACTCGTCGACTCCGGACATGGCTCGTCGATCTCGACCAGGGGTACTCGAGATCGAGTAGGGTTCCGGGAGTCGGGTTGTCTCTGACTCAGTGTCCTCGATCAGCTCTGCTCGACCAGGTCTGCTCGACCAGGGCTCGTCGAGATCGAGTAGAGTCTAGTCGATCTCGAGTAGAGTTTTCTCAGCTTTCTGCTTTGTTCTTGAAATGCACTTTCCCGAGTCCTCGTTCGTCAGATTGACACATATGACCATGCGTTGGAAAGCTCTTTCCGAGGGCTACAACTCTCATGAAGACATCAAAGCTTGATTCAGAACGAAGAATGGTGAAATATGGCCTTTTCTCCAGCTGCACCATTCTTAGCTTCTCCATTAGTTTCCTTTAAGCTCCAAAGTGCGTCCGATTTCTACTCCTTAGCTTCTCCATGAGTTTCCTTTAAGCTCCAAAGTGCGTCCGATTTCTGCGAAATATAACCAAAACTTGTGTAGACCTCCATATATTGCAAATAAGTGTAAACTACACAGATTCTGTATTATTCTAACCCAAATGTATGAAATGCGTGCAGAAATCGATATAAATGATAGTATAAAACATGGCAAATTAGGCTCACAACACACGCATTATATGAATCTTCTTTGCGTGGCATGTCGGTTCCTGAACATGGTACTCTCCTGTATGCAGGAAGTACGCCATGAGGAACCCCACAGCTACTGTAGCTGGTCGACGGCGCTGGAGACGAGCTGTGCTACTATGGCTGCTCATGATGCTCCAGCACTTGTTGATGGCACGTCACTACTACAAGCATGTGTTCAAGGTACCCTGTTATATTTCACCGTACACAGGGGACAAATGGGTAAACGATATTCTTTCCCACCAGTCTGATCTTCGATCAATCCAAGTGTTTCGAATGCCTAAGTATGTCTTCAATCGTCTGTGCTCGGTGCTCCAACATCGATTCGGCCTCCGAGGCTCTATCAACATGTCCGTTCGAGAGAAAGTGGCAATCTTCGTTAACACTATGGCCTGGGGAGAATCACAACGGAACACGTGCGAGCGCTTCCAACGATCAACAACCACAATCAGCGAGTCCATCACCGATGTGCTGGAGGCGTTGGTGGGTCGCAGCAGAGGATGGAACGGATTAGCTCGCGAGGTTCTAAAGCCCGTCGACCCTGAGTTCAAGGATGTCCCTACACACATTGCAAACGACCAGCGCTACAGCCGATATTTCAAGGTAAGAAATCTCATCGACATACCCATACTCATTGTACGCACACAGCTGACTACCGTCCCCGTTTCCACGCAGGGCTGCATAGGCGCAATCGATGGCACTCACATTCAAGCATGTATCCCTCGCGAGCAACAGGCCCCCTACCGGGGGCGCAAGGGAATCACAACCTTCAACATCATGGTCGCGTGTGACTTCGACCTGAATTTCACTTTCATATCAGCCGGTTGGGAGGGTAGCGCGCACGATGCTCGTGTCTTTGATCACGCCATTAGTACACCGGCCATGCATTTCCCGTACCCTCCGGCAGGGCGATACTACGTGTGCGACAAGGGTTACCCCGATCGCCAGGGCTACCTTGTACCGTACTCGAAGGTGAAGTACCATCGACATGCTTTTGCTTCAGAGGCGGCATCGAACGAGCAGGAGGGATTCAACTCACGCCACTCGTCATTACGCGGTGCAATTGAACGCTCATTTGGTATTTATAAGAGCCAGTGGAAGATAAGCAGAACGATGTCTAAGTACCCTGTCGGTAAGCAGGTAGACATCATCCTTGCATGCTTCTCCTTGCATAACTTCGTGCGTCGCACTGTGGCCGAGGATGATTGCGATATGCAGCCTGTAGAGGAGGATGACGTAGGTGCGGCCGTAAAGGAGGACCAGGAGGAAGAGTTTCTGGATGACTCATCCTCGAGTGACGACGACGACGACGCTGAGCCCGTTGGCATGAGGGCCGTAAGGGATGACATTGCACGCGCAATATGGAATGACCGTCGGAGACGCAGGTAGGCGTATATGTGCAAACGCATGAGACGCATTCTTTTGACGGTATTAGGAACAACAACCTTTTGTCAATCCGTATGGAACATCTTTGGAAGTATCAGGTAATGATGGCTTGGCTAACTTCAGGTGTGTTTATGACGTAAAAGTAGGACCTTTTGTATAGCACTCCCAAACAAGGGAGCGATAGTTCTAGTGCAGACATTCTTAGACAATCGTGTGCTTATAAGTATATGTTATGTAATTCCCCCGGATTCCATATCATGATAGCCGAACACCAAAATGGGACCAACATTCCAACAAGCATAACATACAAATATTTACATACATTACCCGATTCCAGAACGACATTTGGCAACTAGTTTTCACCCAAGGTACCACCACACGGTGCAAGAAGTTTGTGCTTCATAACAACCAAAAGTGAGAAAATAAACGACGAACTAGTCCTAGGGGTATAACTTATAAGGTACCACCGTAGTGTAGGCCGATTTCGTACAAAATACTACGGCATCGTTCACAACCATCCCCAGTTCCTTCACAACATAGTTCGTTTGTCGGCGCCTCCTACTTCCTCAAAACAGCAGCCAGGGCGATCACCCCCATCACAATGCAGAGCCACTTGTTCCTCTTCTCCCTGTTCCTTGAACCAACAAGATTGGCCCACACCAGCGTGTAGGAAGATGACAGTTGGGCAATCTCCCCAATGAGCTCGTCGTTGAAGTTGGTGACCCTGTTCAGCTCTACCTCGTGGCGCTGCTCACGAGCCTCCACGTCGAACAGACGTGCAGTCAGGTCCAGAATGAGGCGTTCCATCTCCACCATACGTGGGTTGTCAACGGCCGGAGCGGCCTGCACTGGCTGCCTAACCTCCGCGAGTGCCTGGCGAGCAGGAGCAATGTTTTCTTCGTTACCTACGTTGAGGGTGGATTGCACCTCCTGCTGCGCACTCGTCTCCCCCACCTCCTCGTGCTTCCATATGCGAAAGCGTCACAAACTTTGTCCATAAACGAACATCAATAATGGAAACATGGGACGAGGTGGTATATGAGGTAAGAGGTATCACCTGAGCGTAGTGTGCATACCATGGCTCCATAGGTTCGTCACCTCCTATCCACCAATACCTTTCTGGACACCCACTTGGCCAACTTCCGTCGGAGTCTCCCATGTTTGGAAATGGACAAATGAATGTATCTAAAACAATACCAACAAGCATTATGATATAGGGTAAAGAGAGCATTTGCATAATATAAAACACCAAATTCCAAATCTGAATGCCAAGCATAAGGTCGTGTTCACCAAGAGTTTGGATGAATAAGAAAACTAACGCCAAAATCGGAATGCCATTCACTGATTGACTTTGAAACAATGACAAATGCCAAATCTGTTTGTTCATTTTATTCATGGAAACATTGCAGCTCATACAGATCTGTTATTGTTGGTATTCGGCAACCTATAAGTGTAAAGTTTGCTTTCCTACAATTTGTTGAAGCTTATGATTAATAACATTGCTACACAACAACTAGAGTTGTCATATAGGTAAATAGTTTCTACACAACAACTACAGCTACTGCGGAGTTCAACAGAGAAATCATAACATATAGGTAAATATATGAAGTGAAACTACAGTTGCATTTGATGTAATGATAATTTTCAATGGCAGCAAAGAGCTAAATATTCATAAAGGCAAACCTAAAATATAAACATATGAATCCATCCATATAACAACAATGGCTGAAACAACAATGGTCGATACATCACATGTCAGGAACAACAATGTCAGAAGGCAAACCTAAAATATAAACATATGATTCCATCCATATAACAACAATGGCCAAAACAACAATCACATGTGAGGAACTACAATGTCAGACAGCTGGGCGGTTGAACAACAATGGCCTAAACGAACAAACAAGGGAGACAAAATTGGAACTGAATAAACACCCCTTAACAAACAAAAACCCCACAAATCGAAACAAAAACCAAAAACCCCGAAATTTCTTCCACCAAAACCCTAGAAATCGGTGGAAACAAAAAACCCCCAAATCGGTGGAAACCTATATTTCTTCCACCGAAACCCTAGAAACAAAGCACCCAAATAGAAACCATAGCCACCCCCATTCCCACCGAAACCCTAGAAATCTCGTCGTCGAATAACCAGCCGACGTAGGGGGGTTTCGAGTGTAATGGGACCGCCAGTGAACCACATTGAAAGGAGAGGAGAGCAGTGACATACCTTGCGCGACGAGGAGGAGAAGGGAGCACAGGCGGCGATGCGGAGAACTGTGGAGGAGAGGAGACACGCGAGGGCACAAATGGACATAGAATTCGGAAATCTCTTGATAATCTCCGAAATCTTGGTACCCCAAGATTTCATTTTGGCCGATTTCAAAGCTACCATAATCACGCCAAAAGCTTCATAATCTTCCTCCAGATCTTCCGCCAAACACCACCCGACGAGATTGCGTTTTTGTTTGAAAGCTGGAAAATCTCCCAAAGCTACCGCCAAACACAGCCTAAGTCCGGTTACTCCATAAAGTGGGCGGGTTCCACTTTATTTTAATTAAAAGAAAAAAGAAAAATCTTTTTTAATCTCACTCATCCATCTCAATCAAATCAATGATCCAAAATTGTGTAAAAGGTACACCGTAAAAGTTGTGAACAAAAGATCCATACTCTATATATACCTGTTGTATGATAGGTTTGGTGCAGAAAATTAAATAAATGCATGTTAGCCAAAGTTTGGATTTGGTAATCGATACCATATAATTGAGTTGGAGGTACTCTTAAGGACCACAACTCCAAAAACGTGAGGAAAGGGAAGTGCTAATTTGATATATGATTACTTTGTGTGAAAAAAATGTATAATTTGAGCTCTAATAATTAATTAGGGACCCCGGCCTGGTCCTATCCTAGGGTACAGTCTTGCAAGTTTGCCACGTGGCGAATTGGGTATGACCCCTACCACAGCTTCAATCTTAGTCTGCACCCTGCGCACTGCATGTTAGGCAACCTTGTGCTGTGTCCATCTATGTTTTCACACTGCAACGTAGATATAGTAAGAGACGAAAGTCGATCATCACGATAGGGATACAACTACTAAATTGCAAGGGTTGGGAAAATGTTTATGCGACTTATTTTACAACTTCATCGACATTCTTATCCAATATCACATCAACAAATTAAATTTAGTATATCCTGTTTTGAATAAGGTTTATCTTTTTTCAATCATTTCGATCGAGAGAGAGAGAGTACGTTTTTCTGATTTAATCAAATTTGAAGTAATAAACTGATTTTGTGCAAATCAATTGTGTCCATCACTTTTGAAGTTTAACAATATTCAATTACTTTTTTTTTTTTTTTTTTTTTTTTTTTATGACGTGGGGGTTCCGAGGTTGTCGACTAATCCCCCACGGGTCCGAGCCCTAGCCTACAAAGAACCCGAACCGGGCAAGCCAGGCGGCAAGCCACCAGGCAGGCTCACCCAAGCCAATGAAGGCTTGAGCACCCACTTAATTACACAAAGTGTAAGTAACGGGATTTGAACCCTTGACCTCTTACAAGGGTTACCTCTCCCTTACCACTAGGGCAATAGTTCATTGGTAACAATATTCAATTACTTGATTCATATTCAATTACTTGATTCACGTACTTATAGTTATCCTAAACAGTAGTGTTGGATAATCTGTTTGAGCAATTATCTCAAAATAATGTGCATACACCCCGTTCATTGGTAGGAGGAATCCCACTTGTATAGTTTTTCTTCACCTTCCATTATTATCGATAGTGGAATTAGAGAATCTTTCGGTGACAACATGATTTCGCACGAAACAAGTGATCAAATAATTAGGAGCGTAAGTCAATTGGCTGTCCAATCTAAAAGTACGTACTTGTTTAGTTTTTACAATGTCCACACATGCCCTTTTTAAAATAAAAATATGTGAGTATATTTATTAATCTCTAATAAAGTTTATTGAATTCGTGTGTACGGAGACACATGAACTTAAAATCAATTAATAATAAAAAAAATATTTTACTTACTTATATATTAAGGTTTGCTATACTCAACTTTGAACACTTTAAATATGCATACTATATATTATATATGGACATATTAAGTTAAAATAAATTTTAAAAACATCTCAATTTATATATTTATCGAATATCATACTTTTGTTTTAGCAAGGTAAGATTTAATAAGTACTCCCTCCGTTAATTAAAACTTGACGTTTTACTATGCACGTACGTTTTTTTAGGTATTAAAAACTATATAAAATATTAAATTTTTTAATAATTTTTTTAAATAATTTCATACTTATTACAATTAAGTATAAATTTATAAAAACATATGTAAAAAAATGTTAATATTTTGATAAAAACTAATAAAAAAAGCGTGCATGAATAGTAAACGACAAGTTTTAATTAACACATGGAGTATTAAATAGTGAAAAAAATTAATTAAAATAAATAAGATTTTATATAGTTTTTAACTCCTAAAACTACGTGCATAAAAGTCAAACACCGTTTATTTCCGATCAGATGGAGTATCTCGAAAAGTCAATTAATTACATATATTTTAAGATGGATTGAGTAATACTACATACTAGTGACACAACACTTTAAATATGCACACTATATATTATATACAGAGATATTAAGTAAAAATAAATTTTAAAAACATCTCAATTTATTGTAATTATTTATCGAATATCATACTTTTTTTTTCGAGCGAGGAAAGATTTGGAATGTGTCATACACAACTCGTAAGCCAACCAATAGCGAGCGTCCCTAAGAACGAAAGCTTGGAGCTTTGGATGAAGAGAAAGGGATCCGAAATTATCAACGTGTTATAGAAAAATAATACAGGCCACAAAGGAGTTGACTTCTCGGAAAATATGTTTGAAGGACACCATCTAAAAAGCCTGAGCCAGCAGCAGAATACCAATGACAAGCATTTCAATCTCCCAGGGACACTGTCAAGTGTCGTTGACCGCGTTGATAAGGGCAAGATTACTGTCCTCTTCCAGCACCACATACATGTTGAAGACTGAGCTCCTTAATAGCTAGAATTCCCGCATGAAGCGGCAGGCACTCCGCCTCTAATGCAGACTCATTCCTGTAGAAAAAAAAAAGCATCTGACGCTAAAAGGGTACCAAGATGGTCTCTGATCACAAACCCTATAGTGGTTCTATTGAGCGGGATCTTTAACCCGTCAAAATTGATCTTGAAGGCTCCAACTAGTGGTGGTTCCCATTTGATGTTTTCCTTTCTTCTTTGTCTAGATGGTTGCCTCGTGCATAACTTTACTATACCGTCGTTGTTTGTGTTCTTGGCCCTCGCCTAATTATTTAGTTGGTATGTAATGTTGCTCCCAACCACTCTCAATAATGACATTTCAATCATTCAAAACTATCTTGTTTCGGATTGTCTAGATGTTCCACCACGAGGTTGTCAGTATTGTCAGCTCTTTATATGGTTTAGTTTCTTAAATATATCGTTCACATTATGCTCCACTGCGAGGCGTTGGTTTGTTGGGACGCCATTTTCTAGGAGTTTCCACTGAAATTTTTTTTATCTTTGGATCCATGTCTGTTTTCCATATCCACTCAGAGTCGCTTACTTCTTGGTTGTGGGTCCTTGTGACTAGTTTTAGGGCACTGGTAGTAGAGAACCAACCATTCTTACTTGTTTTCCAGTGGACTCTACCCTCAAGGTCATTTGTAGAGAAGTTGATGGAGTCAATTTTCCTTATAATCTCTTTCAAAAGCAAATGTGTAATTCCTAGTAGGTTCCGGGTTCGACTTTGAGAGAAGAAATTATGTACTTGCAGATGGATATCCGCCTGACAACTCGGGAGCAGTACGTATATAGGCTAAATTCAGCCATGTGAATATATACACCCATATATATATATATATATATATATATATATATATATATATATATATATATAGAGAGAGAGAGAGAGAGAGAGAGATAACTAGTTTTATTACCTATATTCTTTGCGGTGTTGTTTATATGGATTTTATTATTAATACACGATTTTTTAAAGATAATAAAAATTATATAAAATATTTTTTATATAATTTTCTACTTATTATTATTTTTATTATTAATGATGATAAAATACATACTTTCTCTTGCTCTTTCTCTTCTTCACACACGCACAATCAATTGTGAACACCTCTTATGGTGAAATTTGTGAACAAATTTTAAGTGTTCGATTAAGAAGATCAATGGCTGAGTTTTAAAGGAAATTTGGAGAGCAAAATTATTTATCTGAAACAACATGATTATTCGTACATCACTCATACGAATAATCATGTTGCAACCAATGGACAATTTTTATATGAAAACATTGTTAATACATACGAATAATTACTTTATGTCAAATGAATAATTTTGTTGTTGCATACGAATAATAAATGTGTTCACAATTTACAATGTTAGAGGTGTTTACATTATTCCACACACACACACATATACAATAGATCATATGTATACAACCCTTATTGTGTATATATCATGTTAACAAATCTAGGCCACTGAATTAAGAAGCTCAACGAGTGGGATTAAAAGTAACTTCTGATTATTCGTTGGTATTGGGAGATTATTCGATGGAATGAAATTATTCGGTGGTATTGAGCGATTGTTTGATGGTATAAAAATTTACATTTTTTTTGTATTATTTGTACATACGAAAGATTAAATAATTATAGACGAATAATCAAGTGAAAATAAACGAATAATTATGAGGAAATAGGCGAATAAGATAAGACATCCGTACATGATAAGGGTTGTGTGCACCGAAACTAACCTCTATATATAATATATATTTGCAATTAAAATATACCTTGTTACGTGTTGTTGCAGGAGGATGGTCAAGTATGGAATATAAATAAAATATAAAAGCAAACTGACTCCATGTCTCAGCAAATAATCCAAGACTACCTCCCGTTGTAGTAGAAGGCAGTCAGGATCGATCCACGAGGAAGCGTGTCAGCGGCTGCCTTTTTAGTTCCAAAACTTAGCAAATTCGACCAGAAGAGTCCTCGACTTCGAGTAAGTTACTCGACCTCGACAACACTGTCGACTAAAGGAAAAAGCAAAACAGAAGAAAACGAAGCAAAACTGAACAAAAGAACTCGACCTCGACAAACTCAACTCGACATCGACCAAGCTTCCTCGACGTCAACCAACAGTAATCGATTTCGAGTAACTCAGAAACTAAAAATTGCAACTTTTCGAATGAAAACACGAAATTAACTCAATAAACTAAAGACTTCCAAGACCAGGGTTTCAACACCACAACAATAACCATGTAAAATAACACATAAAGGCATAAAAGATCATGCTTTTCATCAAATAACTTTTGTTATTAACAAATAGGAAGATAGAGGCTTTCGCATAAACCCTAATTGTTACTAACCCTTTTTCACAAAATTAATCCAAGTTGCATTAAGATCTTCAATAACACAAACAAGGATCACCTTCAACTTTCGCAAAAGAATCATGCTCATAGGGATAGAAGACGAATTCGCATCAAAATCTTGTACCTTTACCGCATCACCTCACATGGCTACCGTCGGGCTCACCCCGACCCTAGAAGTTGGGTGACTACTCGGTCTTCATCATAAAGAAAGACATCAATAATACAAGGGAACTAAATTGCATTAAATAAAATCAAAGAAAGATTACAACCGAATAAAGGCAACTCCGCTCTCGCTTCACAAACTCCACTCGGCCTCCACCTTCTCTCTCCTACTCGATTTTCTCTCTCTCTATATGGCTTGGCTTGGATTGATTGAATGAATAAAATCCAACCCCTAATGCGTTATTTATAGTGTTCATTCCCTAGATAATTAGGAAAGAACAACTATATCTTTATCTAAATCTATCTATCTATATCTAAAGATAAAATTTGGAAATAAAAGAAATAAATCCAAAAAGAAACTAGGACTATTATGGATAGATCTTCCTTCTATTGATAGAACTTGATGTATCTTGATAGAATATCTCAAATCTTGGCTTGCAAGTAACCACAATGCTCGGATTTCTCCTCGATCTCGACTCGGAAAACTTCTGGAATCTCCTCGACGTCGACCAATCTTCCTCGACGTCGAGTAGAATTCTTCGTCTCGAGTGGTCCTATGCTCAGCTCATGCTCGATCTCGTCCTCTGGAGCAAATGTCGAGTAAAATTTGGTCGACGTCGACCATTTCGGTCGACTTCGACTAAATCTGTGCGCTTTCAGCATTCTGCTCAGTTCTTGAAACACACTTTCCCGAGTCCTCGTTCGTCCGATTGACGCATATGAGCATGCGTTGGAAAGCTCTTTTCGAGGGCTACAACTTTCATGAAGACATCCTTAGCTTCTTCATGACTTTCCTATAAGCTCCAAAGTGCGTCCGATTTCTGCGAAATTTAACAAATGCTTGTGTAGACATCCATAATTGGCAAATAAACTTATACCACACTAATTCTGTATTATTCTAACCCAAATGTATGAAATGTATGCAGAAATCGATATAAAAGTATATATAAAACATGACAAATTAAGCGCACAACAAACACCCCATACTTAAGCTTGCTTGTCCTCAAGCAATACTTTTAATGGTCATTTAGGGGAAAAATTCAAACTCTCAACATATTAGATTCATTCTCATATGTCCCTACAATAAATTTCCATTCTCGAAAAGGTAATAATGTCACAAATACATGCATGCGCAATTAAAAAGCAACCTCTACTCACAAAAGAGAGGTTATGCAAAACATTCATAAGTGACAAAGCATTAATAATCAAAAGGACTTTAATTAAGCTCAAATAAGGAGTAGATTGGTAAAAGACTAAAGGTGGGAAACTTTTGGCAATGTGGTGCTAATGATCCGGGGAAATGGACTAGTTTTCAAAGTTTCATACCACATTCCTTCTTCCTTTGATTTCTCACCTTTCTCTCATCGCACATTGCTTTTCTCAATATTATGCTTTTACCTCTCTAACCTCAGCACTGGCTTCTCGAGAGTCGCAAACATGGGTGTCATGAATGGCCCCGGATACTTAGTGCTTTGGACTCCTCACCTGTGTGTCCCATCTCGCCGAACTATTATCTCAGCGAGTAGGGTCAATCTACCTTTATCTCCTGAGGTGATCGGATTTTTTTCTCACTCATTAAATTTTCCATAAAATTTTCAATTTCCTACCAAACTCCAATAATGATAACAACAACACAAATACCATATAACATCTCCATAATGTGATATCATTCTCAACAAAATCCCCGGATAGAAATAAGGTAAAGAATGGGCAATATTTAGATCATGTGGTGCAAAATATGAAATAAGGCATAATATGGTTTTTGTGATGCATAAGCATAGGTAAAGGCTAGGATATAAACATATGAGCATATATGGAAATATAAAGTCCTCCATCCTCTTATCATGCAACATGTCAAAAGCAATTTCAAATTTTACCTCCTTTCATGGTTTTCAAAAAAATATGCACTTCATTGTGACTTCCTTTTACTAGGCAATTTCATGCTATATCCCTAATGAATCCAATTTTGCATCGTCGAGTTCAATTAAAGCTTCCATGACACTAATAAAAAAATTTCAATGGGGGTGATAAAATTAAACTTTGGAAAACAACATATAAGCATATAGACATCAATGATAATTCAAAAGTAGCCATGTATAAGTTTTAAAAATATGCACACAAAAATGTCAAATAAAATCAAATATGCACAGAGTAAGCCCTTCCCCCACCCCATACTTAAACATTGCAGTGTCCTCACTGTATAAAAACAAGGGTAAAGAAAGAAACTCACTAGACAGGTGTGCAGATCGTCGGAAATCGAGTGAAATGTTGTTGCAGAACTGGTCGACATCGAGGAAGAGTGGTCGACTTCGAGGAGTTTGGTCGACGTCGACCAAGACTCATCGAGATCGAGTAAGGTGTTTCCTCCAGGGTGGCCTTCTCGACCACAGGCTTCTTTCTGCTCGATATGTGTGGTCGATGTCGAGTAACTTACTCGACGTCGAGTAGATCTGCAGCTTCTCTTCCTGCAAGATTCGTTAGACGGAAGATATCCACAATAGATAAAACTCAAAAACAATGTCAAAAACCAAA
Organism: Persicaria tinctoria; assembly: GCA_037127255.1. NCBI lineage: Eukaryota > Viridiplantae > Streptophyta > Magnoliopsida > Caryophyllales > Polygonaceae > Persicaria > Persicaria tinctoria. The sequence goes on along the minus strand of JBANSL010000007.1, from coordinate 57,303,824 downwards.
AACCAAAAGCAATAATGTCCAAAAATCCCAAAACGTAATTGTCTATTTACAAGCTCTAGACTTTATAGTCGCTAGGCCGACTTTCTCCGTTAGGCTCAAGGTGGCATTTGCAGGGCCCATGTAGATTGGGCTTCAAACATGACTCCATTTTTGTCTATCAGCTGCAACCCTCCTGAATGGATCTTGTTCACGGTGAAGGGCCCCATCTTCTTCTTGTTGAATTTGTTGGGAAACCAATGATCCTTTGATTTGCCAACATAGACTTTGCCACCTACTTCATACTCCTTAGGCTCATCATTGGAAATCCTGCATAATCGCACATACCAAGGCAAACCTCTCCCATGTATAGATAAATCATTAATAGAAATAGGAGAAGAGATATCAATACCTTGGCTTACCTTCGCAGAATCGGAATCGGATTCGGGAACCTCCTGTTCGGCTCGTCTGGTGGACTACTGGTCGAGGAAGGATAAGTTGATGAAGTAGGGATTTGGTCGACTTCGACCAAGTTGGTCGATGTCGAGGAGTCCTCGGCTTCGAGTTGTTTGCTCGACCCTGCTACTATAGGTGGAGGGCTTTGAGTTTGGTCGACGTTGACCAAGTTGCTAGATGTCGAGTAACTTTGGTCGATAGCGACCCCATACTTGAATCCTGTCAAGGCATCCGAAAAATAATTAGTCGTCGTTGACTTACCCTGGTCGATGTCGAGTAGATCCTCTATGTCGTCGTTCAGAATGGCCATGATCTCCTCCACCTGGGCTTCCATATCCCTCTTTTCTAACTCCTCGAGAGTCATATTTCTTACCTTAGGCTCCCCACAAGTGATGTACCTAGCTGATATAGACTTGACCTCTTCCATGGGACCTGTGTGCCTTTCAGTTTTATTAAAGGAATACTCAATTACCTCATCGCTGATGTTGAAAGTGAGCACCCCCTTCCTTACGCTTATGTTGGCATCTACCGTCGCCAAGAAGGGCCTTCCTAGAATGATTGGACAAGAAGGGTCCTCTGCCATATCAATAACTAAGAAATCAGCAGGGATAAAGAACTTACCTACCTGCACTGGTACATTGTCCACCATGCCTATTGGGATGACCACCGTGTTGTTCGCCATGTATAATTTTGCATCCACATGCTCTAGAGAACCTATCTTAATCTTGGACAAGATTGATAAAGGCATTATACTCACACTGGCTCCCAAGTCACACAAAACATTAAATTTGTATCGACCAAATCCAATGGTTATAGCATGCTTACCTGGACCTGGCCTTTTCTCAAGAACGTCCATTTGGCTGCATTCCTCTGCGATCTCAGCCATTGACTGCTTTTTGCTTAGAATCTCTTTTAGGAACTTGACGTAGGACAGCATCTCATTAAGACCTTCTATGAATGGTATTGTGACGTTGAGCCTTTGAAGCATCTTGATGAAGCGCTGGAACTTCTTCTCTGCTGAATCCTTTGGAGATTTTGATGGGAAAGGCGGCCTTTTCTTCGCCAGAGGTGCATAAGGGCGGTCGACATGGGCAGAAGACTGGTCGATGTCGACTAAGGTTTCCTCGACTAAGGTTTCCTCGACGTCGAGTACAGTGGTCGACTTTGGGGCAGACTTTTTGTTCTGGTCGATGTCGAATTGATTTTGGTCTACGTCGAGTGGCTTGCTCGATGTCGAGTACTCCTCAGCAGCTTCTCCGTCTGTATTTTGCTCGGGTGTTTGCATCTGTCGCTCACTCCTTAGGTTCATAGCAGCCACCAGTCTAGTAGATTTACCCTTAGGGTTAGGTTCAGAGGTTCCAGGGAGCGTACCTGATTGTTTGGGGACGGATGTTGCCAGTTGGTCAATCTGTGTGTCAATCGATTTCCTCCAGATATCGATTTCTCCAATCCTAGAATTGACACCATGTATCTGAGTGTAGATGGAATTGATAGAATGCTTGGTGTCTTAATGATTCATCCGCATCTCCTCAAGAATGGTCTGCAGGTCATCCTTCTTACCTTATCTGTCAGGGTGACCAGGGGCTCTGTAGGGAGAGGGATTCTGATGCTGGGGCTGGCGATAGTAGCTTCAGTTCTGATTCTGATATGGCCCTGGGTAGTGTCCCCCCGCATATCTTACCTCTTCGTGGGTCTCTCCTTGCTGGGCTTGATCGACGTGTGGGCACGCAGTAGTGTTATGCCTCACAGACCCACATTCCAAACAAGCTTGGTCTTTAGAGAGGAATTTTACCTCTTTGGTGAGACGGCGTACCTGATCATTCTGGAATTGCTCCTTGACATCTGGATCAATTTCCTTGGGTGGCACATACAACGGCATAGATGGGGCAGGCCTTTTATACCTTTCGTCAGAAGCGGCCGCAGAAGTCCCATATGTGTTGTCGTAATTGGCCAGTGTCTCAAATACCTCCCATGCTCGGCGTGGAGTGAATCCGAGGTACTCATAGTTGGTGTAGTTGTTGATCCGATCCTTAGTAGGCGCATCCAGGCAATTGAAGATGATCTCTTGGATGACGTAGGGCGGTTGTCCATGCGTAGGACAGGATTTCAGAAGCCTTTTGTAGCGCTCCCAGACCTGTGCTAATGGTTCCCCTGGCTTTTGTCTGAAAGTCGTGATTTATTGTCTGACGGCAGCTGTTTTTGCAGGAGGAAAGAACTTGTTGAGGAACAGGGCCAGTAGTTCGTTCCAAGTGCGAATTGATCGCACAGGCAATCCTTCCAGCCACTGCTGTGCTATTCCTGCAAGGGACCAACGAAAAGCCTTTAGTTTTAAATATTCCAAACTAGCACCAACGGTTTTAGCTTCACATAAGTCTATAAAAGTGGTGACATGCTCTAAAGGACATTCATTGATTCTTCCCCTAAATTGACTCCTAATTTCAGTAATAAAAGAAGGACGAATTTCAAAAATTATAGCGGGAAGAACGATCGCTGATTCTGGAACTTCCAGAGTAGGATGCAGATATTCCTTTGCGTTGGCTGGGACATTCCCAATCTGCTCCTCAAGTTCCCTCTTTGCGTTGATCTCGTGATCTACCCTTGCCTCCCACCGCTGCTGGTTTTGTGCATTTTCCGCCTCTCGTCGGGTGTGTTCTGCTTCTTTGGTGGTGAACTCCTCTATCCGCAAGCGGAGTTCCTCAAGCTCCTGTGCAGTTGTGAGCTGGCCCGCATTCTCGTTGTCGGGTGTCGACATCAGTCTCCTCCTAAGCCTTTGCTGAAGATGGAAAAACCGCTCAGGCTCAAGAATTGGGTCTATAGACATGCGCTCAGTTCTTCACATGCACCTGAAAAGCAAAAACAAAAAGAAACAAGTAAAAAGAAACTAAAAAGCAAAAACAAATATAAAGAAAAGAAAAAGAACTCAAAAGGGCGCGATTGATTGCTTCCCCTGCAACGGCGCCAATTTTGTTTTTGTAGGAGGATGGTCAAGTATGGAATATAAATAAAATATAAAAGCAAACGGACTCACTGTCTCAGCAAATAAATACAAGACTTCCTCCCGTTGTAGTAGAAGGGAGTCAAGATCGATCCACGAGAAAGCGTGTCAGCGCCCGCCTTTTCAGTTCCAAAACTCAGCAAATTCGACCAGAAGAGTCCTCGACAATTCGAGTAAGTTACTCGACCTCGACAACACTGTCGACTAAAGTAGAAATCAAAACAGCAGAAAATGAAGCAAAACCGAACAAAAGAACTCGATCTCGACAAACTCAACTCGACGTCGACCAAGCTTCCTCGACGTCAACCAACAGTAGTCGATTTCAAGTAACTCGGAAACTAAAAATTGCAATTTTCGAATGAAAACGAATGAAAATATGAAATTAACTCAATAAACTAAAGACTTCAAAGATCATGGTTTCAAAACCACAACGATAACCATGTAAAATAACACATAAAGGCATAAAAGATCATGCTTTTCATCAAATAACTTTCGTTATTAACAAATAGGAAGATAGAGGCTTTCGCATAAACTCTAATTGTTACTAACCCTTTTTCACATAATTAATCCAAGTTGCATTAAGATCTTCAATAACAAAAACAAGGATCACCTTCAACTTTCGAAAAAGAATCATGCTCATAGGGATAGAAGACGAATTTGCATCAAAAGCTTGTACCTTTACCGCATCACCTGACATGGCTACCGTCGGGCTCACCCCGACCCTAGAAGTTGGGTGACTACTCGGTCTTCATCCTAAAGAAAGACATCAATAATAAAAGGGAACTAAATTTCATTAAATAAAATCAAAGAAAGATTACAACCGAATAAAGGCAACTCCGCTCTCGCTTCACAAACTCCACTCGGCCTCCACCTTCTCTCTCCTACTCAATTTTCTCTCTCTCTATGTGGCTTGGCTTGTATTGATTGAATGAATAAAATCCAGCCCCTAATGCCTTATTTATAGTGTTCATTCCCTAGCTAATTAGGAAAGAATAACTATATCTTTATCTAAATCTATCTATCTATATCTAAAGATAAAATTTGGAAATAAAAGAAATAAATCCAAAAAGAAACTAGGACTATTATGGATAGATCTTCCTTCTCTTCATAGACCTTGATGTATCTTGATAGAATATCTCAAATCTTGGCTTGCAAGTAACCACAATGCTCGGATTTCTCCTCGATCTCGACTCGGACAGCTTCTAGAATCTCCTCTGCGTCGACCAATCTTCCTCGATGTCGAGTAGAATCTTCGTCTCGAGTGGTCCTATGCTCAACTCGTGCTCGATCTCATCCTCTGGAGCAAATGTCGAGTAAAATTTGGTCGACGTCGACCATTTCGGTCGACATCGACTAAATCTGTGCGCTTTCAGCATTCTGCTCAGTTCTTGAAATGCACTTTCCTGAGTCCTCGTTCGTCCGATTGATGCATGTGAGCATGCGTTGGAAAGCTCTTTTCGAGGGCTACAACTTTTATGATGACATCAAAGCTTGATTCAGAATGATGAATGGCGAAAAGTTGGCTTTTCTCCAACTGCACCATCCTTAGCTTCTTCATGACTTTCCTTTAAGCTCCAAAGTGCGTCCGATTTCTGCGAAATTGAACAAATGCTTGTGTAGACCTCCATAATTGGCAAATAAACATATACTACACAAATTTTGTATTATTCTAACCCAAATGTATGAAATGTATGCAGAAATCGATATAAAAGTAGATATAAAAAATGGAAAATTAGGTGCACAACATTACGTAACAATATCTTTATATTTATTCATTTATGTATAACCATATCATGATATTTATTCATTTCTTTGTTATATATAAGCTTGTTGACTATAAAGATTCATCAAGTTAATTGAAAACTATTAAAATTAATATTCATCGAATTATTATTTCATATTTGCAAAATGTAAATAACTATAAAAATTTATTAACTTTGATTATTAATAAAAAGGATCAGGTATTGATTGAGTATTGTCTTATTAATTGGGTCTATACTAATTCCATCATTTAACTAAAACTAATTACGTACAAAAAATTATTAGAATTTAGAAAGTTCTATCTTTTTTTAAATATTAATTAATTTGGGTTCATGGGATTAGTTATCCAATTAAGGTTAGGGTTAAAGATTATAGAGAAAATTTGGTGGAATATCATCTTTTCCTAATCTAATTAGGTTATTAGCACCTTAAGTTTATTTATGGACCGTTCTAACACTCATCCAATTTTTTTTAATTGACTAGCATCACTCAGCTCCTCGCTTGCGGTGATTTCGGCGTAGGAAGAAGAAATGGAGAAGAGAGAGAAACCCTAATAGCCGAACCACCGCCACCCTCGTCCCTCGACCCCGCTAACCGTCCCTAATCCGACCACCGAGCGTCGCCTCCGACCACCCCAGACCATTCCCTCAAACTGCCTCCTCCAGCGCCATGGCGGTTCGACCTTTGCCGGTGGTGCTCCGTCGCCGGCTTCAACTCATCAAACGCCTCCGCGCTCCGTAAGAGGTTTTGCTCGAAATCCCGAAGGCGTCTCCTCCTTCCAGATTGAGGCCATAGGCCGGAATCCCGAAGGCGGATTTGATGATTGGCGAAGAGGTTTTGCTCGGTTGGGAGTTCACGGAGTCGAATTGGACCCGAGCTTGATTCAGCGACAAGCCCCAGGGATCGGGGTTAGGTCGAGATGGTACTCGACGATGGCATCGACGACTATCCTCCTCCCAATTAAGGTTGTCAGCCCTTACCTCGACCTCGAATGTTCTCCAATCGTTGAACAAGTAGGGAAGAACCTCTCAATCAGGTACGATTTTGATTCCACCTTAGGGTTTTGAGATTGGAAGACAGATTCTGAAAGTTTTTTTTTATCTGGAATTGTATGAAATTTGGTAAATTTTGCTGAAATTGTGTATGCTGAGATTGGAAGACAGATTCCCTCTAACTGTCTCTTCCACGACCCTTCAATGATCGCTCCTCCCCGCAGATTCAAGCAGACCTCGTCTCCATTGATTCTCCCCACCCGTAGGCACTCTGACTGTCGGTCGTTCTCCATGTCCTCGTCGGTACTATGGCATCCCGGCCACTGGTGATGGAGCGAGCGAGCGAGAGATTGCGAATCGAATGGAACCCCTTGATGTCGATTTCGCTCTCAGGTTTGTCGCTCTTTCTCTTCCGTCTTTCTTCCTTTGTAGCTAATTGGCTGGTTTTGAACCGATTGTGCCATGTATGGTACAATCCTTGAACGGGGAATTAGAAATTAATGAAACAATCCTTGAATGAAGGATTGCGAACTTGACAACCGATTGTGCCATGTCGCTCTTTCTCTTCCGTCTCTCTTTGATATGTTGCCTTTGGTCAATATGTACTAGTAGCTTATGTATCAGTCTTTTGCTAGTACCTCATAAGAAGAGGTGTTATATTTTGGTAGAATATCACCTTTTGAACTTACAAAAATTGTACTTACAAATGTGTCATCAATGAATAAAAGTAACCTACAAAATTGTCATTAATAAAAAGATGTCACCAATGACTTATAAACAAAAAATGTTATCAATAAAAATGTCATCAACAAAAAATGTCATCACAAATGATTGGGATCAATAAAGTGTAATAACAAATGTCATTAATTAAGTGTAATCACAAACATGTCATCAGTGAATAAAAGTAGAATCGATGAAAATATATCGATATACAATTGATTAAATTAAAAAAAAAGTGGCATCAAACGATTTGATTAAAAAAAGTGGCGTCAAATAATTACATTAGAAAAACGGCATCAAAACACTGCTTTGAAAAAGTTGCATCAAATTAAAGAAAAAATGTCATCAAAACATTACCTTGAAAAAAATGGCATCACAAAAACACTACTTTGAAAAAATATGGTATCACGGTAAAAAAAAATATCATCAAAAAATTAATATCCAAAAAGTGTCATCAGTAGTCAACGGTAAAAGAAATGGCATCAATGGTCAATGTGGCATCACAATAAAGAAAAAAAATGTCATCAAGATTTGGAAAAAGTGGCATTAAAAAAATGTCATCAATCAATTTTATTAGAAAAGTAGCATCAAAGCGAAAATAAAATGTAATAAAAAATGGCATCAAAACGGCAAAAAAATGGCATCATGTAAAAAATGGCATCATTGGTATTTTAAAAAAAAAAACAAAAAAAAAAAAAAAAAAAAAACTGAAAGAGTCGGTCAACGGTCAACGTTGACCAGCGTTGACCGGTCAACGGTCAAACAGGTTGACCTTTGACCTTAATAGTCAATTTGGGAATGATGCTAGGTTAGTTAATTAATTATGTTTGGGTGCTAGTTAGCTAATTAGATATTTATAATGTGTTAGTTGTCAAAATAACCCAAGATTATAAGATAAAATTTTATCCGGAAATTTTTATTAATAAATTGTGTTTATTATTGTTGTAGATTTGAATTTGTGAAATTGATGATGAGATTTTATTGTTGAACAGATAATTAATTAATAATAAATTTATCATTATATATAATAAACTAACATATCCAATCTTAATAACTAAAGATAAAATAATTTCATGTAAAATATTTATAAAAATAATTATTAACATATTAAAATTCACGTTAATATTTATAGTCAAAAACATGTTTGGTTCATGTTAATAATTAAGTTAACTAACTCAAATGATAAAATTAATTATAGTCATCAATTAAGGTGGACACGTAGGATAGGGTTGCGCAGAAAAACTCAACCTCACTGATTCGACATGAAAACACGACCACACGACACGAAAAAATATGAAACCTAAAAACCACGCAAAAATAACACGAACTGCTAAAACACGACATTAAACTGTTCGGATACGGTTCGGGCATATCCTCTTGTCGGATACCCGAAAAGAACCGTTTAATTGTTTTAATTTATATGTACGATAATATAGTACAAGTATATATACAATCCCTAAAATGTCAATAAAGTCTGCTAGCTTAGTTGGTATTAAACTTAGGCGTATCTACAACTCATAACCCAACTGTCTCAAGTTCAAATCCTGGCGCTGCCTTTTTTCTCCATTCTCACCCCTTTCATCGACTTTCGTTCAAATCCTGGCGCTGCCTTTTTTCTCCATTCTCACCCCTTTCATCGACGTTCTCCCGTTCTTCACGTCTCTTCTTCTATTATCTTCTTTAGTTATCTCTTATTCTCTTCTCTAGTGCTCTGTGCGCCCTATCGTGGAATCGCCCATCTCATCGACTTTCGTTCAAATCCTGGCGCTGCCTTTTTTCTCCATTCTCACCCATTTCATCGACGTTCTCCCGTTCTTCACGTCTCTTCTTCTATTATCTTCTTTAGTTATCTCTTATTCTCTTCTCTAGTGCTCTGTGCGCCCTATCGTGGAATCGCTCATCCCTCCCTCTTACGCAGCTCTCAAAACATCAATCAAAGGTAAGTGCAAATCTCTTGAATTAGTAATTGTTTGATTCACGATAGAAATTACCCAATCTGCTGCAAGGTCCAACCCCCATCAATCATCCATTCAATTCTAACTAACCCGGTATCTGACATGGATCCGAATAGCTTTACTGTGTCAGATACGTGACTCAAAATGGTCCGTGTACGATTCAACCTTTTTGTGTTAAACGGTTTCGGGTATCCGACATGATTATTCGGTTTGTGTCGAATACACGGATATGCTCACCCCTAACATAGGATGACATGGAGATAAAATAGATAAACCATATCTGACATGAATTAAATATATTAGATTATCATTAATTGATTTGTAAAAAAAAAAGGCAGGCTAGATTGCACTAGAGAATTACATATAGTCGAAATTCAACCAAGATCTGAAATGTAAAAACTTACTGTATATCTCTGTTTAGTATTATATTGATTGATTGATGATCCTGCATTTGGACTTTCGTTCAAATCCTGGCGCTGCCTTTTTTTTTTTTTTTTGATTAGGTAAGAATTCGGATTTGCCGAAGCGCTATCCGATAGCATCCTTTCGGATGAGGTCAAGAAGACCTAGATTAGTGAGCAGTTCTGGGTTTTTGGTAGAATGGCCCATTCGAGTAATGAAATCGGCCACCTGATTACCTTTGCGAAGTATGTGAAAAAATCTCACTTCGCGAAACCCACGGAGTAAGCAAGATATTTCTGACATTATCATTTCAATTTCCCACGGGCATTTCGTCCCATGCTTAAGATAATTAATAATTATTAGGGAATCTCCTTCAATTATGAGTCTGTCAGAGCGCAACTCAATTGCCTTCTTTATACCTAAATATAATGCCCGAGCCTCCGAAGATAGGGCCGACTCTTTTCCAATCACTTCCACCCCTGCTGTAATTGGGTCACCTTCCCAATTTCGGATAATGAAACCAGCTAAGCTGTTCCTCAAGTCCGGCGTTGAGCCATCAAAATTTAGTTTCATAAAACCCAGTGGGGGTTTTCTCCACTTTTGATTTGTCCTATTCTGTTTTGTGTTCTTTATTCGTATTTCCTTATCATATCTTTTGTGCTTTTCTTCTACATGGTCTTTTGTGGCCCTAATCCAGTTGATCATATGAGTTTTGACAGTTTGGTTATAATTATCAATTGATAGTTGTTTCTGTTGTCTGAAAACCAATTGGTTCCTCGTGAGCCAGGCCACCCACCAACTATAGACCATTTCTTGTTTCTGTTTTTCATTCAAATGTTCAGCTATTATATTCATAATAGGTTTAATCTTTCTTGATGTATGCATTGCATCTGTCATTCCAGGAAGATATGGACTGCATCTTCTTCATGGTGGTTACAGATTGGACAATAAGGGGGTATAGCGACACCGCGTTTGGATAGTAGCGCCGCAGTTGGTAGTCCTTCTTGCGCGACTTTCCATAAGAAGTTCTTTACTTTCGGGGCAACGTCAGTCTTCCAAATCCAATTACTGTCATCCATTATCAATTCAGTGTTGTTTGTGACTAACTTATATGCACTGGAAGTTGAGAACCACCCTTTCTTGTCCGGCCACCAATATAGGCGATCCTCAAAAGGAACAGATGGCACATGAATATGTGCTATTTGCTCCACCATGTTACTCGGGAGGACATTTTCTAGCTTTTGGATGTTCCAGTTTCCATTACTCATGTATTTATCCACTGTCTCATTTATGTCTATCATATTTGGCTGGGTACAATATTGTAATAGAGGTAGAAGATTATTCCACCTATCTCGCCAGAACTTTATGGTCTTGCCGTTACCAATTGCCCACATTAATCCCGACTTAAAAATCGGAATTAACTTCCGCAACTGAGACCATTGCCACGAGGCGGGGCCTTTTCCCTCATAATTTAGGATGTGTTCTGTTTTCAGATATTTGTGTTGTATGATTCTGACCCAGATGTTGCCAGGTTCCGCTATAATTTTCCACAATAGCTTTAACTGTAACGCCTCATTCATGTCATGAGTTTTCCGGATGCCCATTCCTCCCGCCGCTTTTGGTCTACATACTCTGTCCCAACCAATAAGCGGTTTATGTAGTCTATCTTTGTTCCAGAAAAAAGACCTATTGATTTGGTCTAATTGTTTATGTATTTGTGGTGGTAACATAAAGCTTTGCATAGCATAGAGTGGCTTGGACGATAGATTTTTGTTGATCAGTGTTGCTCTTCCTTGCTGCGACAGAGAATTAGCCCGCCACTTTGAGAGCTGGTTTGAGGTGTTAGTTATTATTTCTTCAAATGTTGTTTTGTTTACCCTTCCATTTACAATTGGACATCCTAGGTACTTATCCAGTTTTGTCTGTTTGGATATGCCTAAGCACCCTTCCAAATCCGGGATGCGTGACCTCGGAATGCCGCTTGTGACTTGGAAAGCCGATTTGTGATAGTTGATTTTCTGGCCAGAGATTTGACAGTACTCATCGACAATCCTTTTGATGTGTGAGCAAGCCGCCAGATTTCCTTTTGAAAAGATAATTATGTCATCAGCAAACGCCAAAAAGGGGATTCTCGGACAGTTTCTACCAAAGGAGAAGCCAAGAGCATTGCCCGGTTGACTTGCCTCGAAAGCTAATTTTCTAGCCAAGACTTCTGCCCCCAACAGAAATAGAAATGGCGACAAGGGATCACCTTGACGCAACCCACGAGACGGAGTAAAGACCTCCGTCGGACCATTGTTTACCAGGACAGAAAATGAGACCGTAGTTACACACTCCATTATTAATTCTATAAATTTGTTATGAAATCCATATTGCTTAAGTACTAGCTCAGTGAAACTCCAGCCTACTCTATCATAGGCTTTTTCCATGTCTAACTTTATCGCCAACCATCCATCCACACCCTTCCTATTTTTGAAAGAGTGAAAAATCTCATGTGCAATTAGTACATTGTCTTGAATAGCTCTGTCAGACACAAACGCGCCTTGAAGAGGGTGTATTAACTTGCTCATTACCTTTTTTAGTCTTTCAGTAAGTAATTTTGAAATTACCTTGTAGATTGTATTGCATAGACTAATGGGTCTGTAGTCCGTTGTTTTAAGCGGGTTGTCACATTTTGGTAGTAAGGAAATAAATGTATGATTAATTTGTCTCTAAATTTTACCGGTATGAAAAAATGCTTTAACGGCCTGGGTAATGTCCGGACCGACGATTTCCCAGTAGGTTCTGTAAAACTCTGATGTTATGCCGTCAGGCCCTGGTGATTTGTTGTAGCCTAGATTAAAGACCGCATTCTTTATCTCCCCATTTGTAGGCGGTGAGACAAGCAACCAATTATCCTCATCAATCACTAGTCTTGGTAGCAGCTGAATGTAGGTTGTCATAAGATTTAGATTGATTGGTTCTTTACAGAACCGTTTTGCAAACTCATTTTTTATTTCTGCCCTTACATTCTCATCCCCTACTATAACGGTTCCTCCAGAGGATGCAATACTTCTGATATATTTTCTATTTCGTCTTCCCGATGCCACCCTATGGAAATAAGCTGTATTAGTATCTGATAGTCTGAGATGTTTAGATTTTGCCCGTTGACTCCAATACTCCTTTTGGAACATCAACAGTTTCTCTTTCTTTTGAATTAGATTATTTTCCTTGGTTATTGTATCCTTGTTCTCTCGGCCGTCTATATCTGCTTGGATCATAATCAATTCTTGTTCCACTTCCGCTAGCTGACGAAAGATATTCCCAAATGTGTTCTTGTTCCAAACTTTTGCCTTCTGTTTAAGAATTTTAGTTTTATGCATTATTCTAAACATAGTCGACCCAGAGCAATTTGCTCTCTAAGATTGTTTCACTATGTTCTTGAAGTCTGGTCTATGGAACCAAATGTTCTCCATCTTGAATGGTGGTGGTTTAAATGCGTCTTTCGACATTAGTTGAACAAAAATTGGGCAGTGATCTGACGTCGAGAATGCACCATTTAGTGTGTTTATGTTTGGGAATACATCTAGAAATTGCTGATGAACTAGTACTCTATCTAGTTTCTCTAGAATATTATCTTCTCCATACTGTTTCTTTCTCCATGTAAATTTATTTCCTGACCACGGAATCTCAATTAGTGAGCATGTATTCTTAAACTGGTTTAGTCTATTAAACCTAGCAAGAGAAGGTACCCCACCACCCTCCTTCTCGCAACTCTGACTAATTTCATTCAGATCACCAATCACTAAGCATGGGAGTTGTTCGTTTGTTATGTGTTTAGTAAGTATTTCCCAAAAAACATTTTTGTCTCTTTCTTGGGGGGGGACCGTACACAGAGAAGATCATTCCTTTGAAATTACACTCATGATTCACATATTCCATCCCAATGATACGGGGCAGATGGATTTTCACTGAGATGTGTTCATTTTGAGTATGATTCTCATTCCATAATACTCCAAGACCTCCAGAACGTCCAACCCCAGGGGACCAAACAGCCTTAGTGAAGCCACTGATTCTTCTGGAACAGTTTCGGACTTAGTTTCTGCAATGATTAGAAGATTTAGGTGATTATTGATTCTCATGGCACTAATATCTGTCCAAAACGTTCTCTTCCCAACTCCACGTACATTCCAAAAACAGACTTTCATTATTCACCTTTTCGTTCTGCATGTGCCTTGATTCAGCTAGGGTCATTAGACGAGTAAAATATAAATAAATATCGTTATTATCATCTTCAGTTAAAAATATAAATAAATATCGTTATTATCATCTTCAGTTAATGCATTATATGTTTGTTTTATTATTTGGGGGAGACAACTGAATTGCCGGAAAAGAAAATCAGTGAGAGAATCAGACCCGTTTCAACTTTCAAGTATATCCAAACCAAACCAAACACCCCTCCTTCTTTGAATTTTTTTTTTATAATGGCATTCTATTGCCTTTTTTTTTTGTAACCATCACATTTGAAATAGAGGAAATGGTAGTAATTAGACCAAAAAATGGACCTAATTTCACAAATAGACCACTAGCCTAAAAATTTGCCCAAAATAACCTCTCTACCCCTGTGCAAATTTAATTGCCGGTTTTTTGGAACTGTACACAACCGGTTGTGGAAGGTGAGCCCTGGGAAAAAAGCTAAAGCCAAGACACGCCGCCTCCACCGTGAGCCAAAGATCCAGCAGGAATAAGATGGATTCCGGTCCGCAGACTCCGCCAAAGATGAAGAACTTTCAAAGATCCTTCGCTATCAACAAGTTGAAGGCAGAAATTGCCTCAAATTGAGCGTTGAAGAAGAAGAAAATTGAGCTCAGAGATGGCCATCACCTCCCGAAACCACGTTCCCTCCTTTTCTTCTTTCTCCGGCCAATTCCCTTCCCCCTCTCTCTCCTCCCTCTAGCGCCCTCCTTCTATCGCCACTGCCGCCGTCGGAGCATCCCGGCCCCCCCGCCGTCTCGGCTTCGTTCAAAGCCCTAATCTTTGGAATTGGGATCTCTCCCAAACCAACGCATCACTCTCCCAAACTGACGCCTCCGATCTCCGGAGTTTCCCGCTCCCAAATCCGCCCTTTTCATGTTCATATCTCAGACGAGGTAATTGTCACTTGTTTTGTTTTTCTTGTTCTTATGATCGATTTGATTTACTGTACTGTTGTGTTTGAATTTGCTTGCGAGTTCGATTGTAGATCAAGCTTGAATCTCTTTGCCCTCTTTTTGCTTCCCTAACTCGAATCTTTCATTGGATTAGAACGCATTACGAATCAGCAAGTTTATCCCATTTGAATTTGAAACCCTCTCATTATCACTGTCAAAATTTGCTTCAAGAAGGGATTTGATTTTTTTTTTTGAATTGTTGATTTTCACTTGGATATCTGGATTGTGTTGCAAAAAATTGTTGACAGGGATGAATTGGTCGGTGCCCAAGTATGATGAACTCAATTAGAATGGATTCTTTTAACTGTAGGCAATATGGCTAGTGTTTATCAAAGAGGAGATGCAAATGTTCTGTCTCCTAAAATCCTCGACCACACCGAGGACGGTGTTCGTGCTGTATGGCGTGGAAGAAGGCTTGGCCGGATCAGTATGCATAGGTTTTTACTCGGGTTATTGATCTTAGCCGCGGCATTTTCAATTCTTATGGTAGTCTTTGGTCTTGATATGATTTTTCATGGTAGAGTATAGTTCTCTTGTAACCTACTATCAGGTATTCATATTCCATATGTACAATGCATAGGACATGTTGATGATCTATTTAATATAGCATTTAGAATGGTTTATCAAAGTTTCCCCGAAAATTGAGTAATCTCTGTACTAAGATGCTAATTATCTGTGTACTAAGCTGCTAATTAACCCTTTCGAATAGAGAATTCGGGAAGGAGGAAGGCTCCCAAACGTGAGAGTTAATATTCTTTTATGTAGCATTTTCAATTACAGTTTACAAATACAAATTCAACCCTTTCGAATAGAAATTTCATTGTATTTCAAATTCAGGTAGAAGCTTCTAGTCATAGATGATAATGTTGTTTCAGGTCTTTCTACCTTTGGTAGGATAGTTATGGTCAGTTGGCATGATATCTTTGTTCTGTTGGTAGAATAGGGTTATTAATTTTGGGGTGGATAAGTTTGTTCAGTTGGTAGGATAGGCTTGATCATTTGGGAGGACATGATTCTTAATCTATACGAGGATAAATCGCCTATTAGCTTAATTGGTAGAGCACTGTGTTTGCACACAGAGATGTGAGTTCGACTCTCACATAGGCTAATACGGAGTGTGTGTTCATAAGTCTCCGATATCTTGTGTTTTGGTAAAGTCAATTATGCATTTACATAGTTCCAATAGTATAAATATATCTTACCAGGAAGCCTGCAACTCACCTTTGATTTTTTCTGACCATCAAACGAGTGTTTTTACTTCACTAGATTATTTCTCACATATACTAATGCGGAGTATGTGTTCATATCTCTCTTGACTTATACGATTATGAACATAGTAGGACGTATTTGTGAAATTGGTAGGAAATATACGATATTGGTATGATAATAATGTAATCACCGAAAGATGTGGAACATCTTTATTTTCCTTGAAACCCTCTACCCTTGGTTGTTTTTTCTGAAAAATGTGGAACATAATTTGCTACGGTTTCTAGCTTAATTTTCCTTGAAAGCTATTTAAATTGGTAGGATACATGCACAAAAATGGTAGGATAGATGAAAACTAATGGTAGGAGAAAACAACGATATTGGTAGGATCAGAATGGTAGGATTGATGGAAACTAATTGTAGGAGAAAACAACGATATTGGTAGGATCATAATGGAAACCCCATAATTCCTGTATAACTTGACACTAATGGTAGGATAGATGCACACTGATGGTACGATATATTTATACTATTGGAAAAATGTAAATGCATAATTGACTTTACGAAAAAAATTTACTTCCACGTGAATCTCATAAAAGCAAAAGGAGAAGGCAGGCTCCACAAGCAGAAACTGAAGTTATATGAACCACAAATGCAAAAGTTATACATGGATATATCATGTGTGATGATGAATCTCAAGCTATGGTCCCTATCCTGGATAAAGTTAGTGCTGCACTGAAAGACAAGATCCAAGTAGTGAAGATTGACACTCAGAAGTACCCAGTCATCGCTGACAAGTTCATGATCATCATTTGGAGAAAGAAAATTGAGTAAAACCTAAACTTCGAAAAGAAAAAGGGGAAAGTGAGACAGTGGAAAAGAAAAGGGGGAATTGTCCCTACCCGATTCACAAATTTATCCTACCACTAATGTATATATTTCTTACCAGGTTCATAATTATATAACTCTGGAGAGATTTATGAATTTGTCTTATCAGAGCCAAGCTCCATAACAAGTTGGGTATCTTTGGAGCGCAAATCAAACAAGCAAACCCTTGGATATAATGTTAGAATGAATGAATTAGATCCTCTACCCTTGGATATAATGTTACTTGTGTTTCCTTCATCTTTTATTGTAGACTGGAAACCCTCTACCCTTTGTTGTTTTTCTGAAAAATGTGGAACATAATTTGCTATGGTTTCTAACTTTATTTTCCTTGAAAGCTATTTAAATTGGTAGGATATATGCACACAAATGGTAGAATAGATGGAAACTAATGGTAGGAGAAAACAACGATATTGATAGAATCAAAATGAAAACTCAGTAATTCCTGGAAAGACAGTTGAACACTATTGACAGGCCAGAACTGTACTATTGGTAGGATGACAACTGTATCATTTCCTCGGATGCACGTGTGCCTTTTCCCCCGTCCTTTCCGCCTCTCTCCTGCTCTGCCTCACTTTTTGCAGGGCATGTTGGGGTGTTTGAGATCCTCCTTTCAAGCTTATATATGTGCTTGGGGAACACCCATCAATGCAATGATTGCATTTTCCCCTCATAAATGCTCCCCCCTCCCCCCCCAATGAAGAACCCCGTTTTGGCGCCAAAATTACACTGACAACCCGCCAAAACAGCTACAGTCAATCCGTTTCAAATTTCTCCAAATTTTCAGGTATGGTAAGACATTTTAAGCCTATTGGTAGGATAACTATATGTTATTGGTTAGATAACTGTACCATATTGGTCAGACAGATGCTCTCCCTCTTCCCCCAATGAAGAACCCTGTTTTGGCGCCAAAATTACACGGACATCCCGCCAAAATCGCTATGGACATTCCCCTCCATATTATCTCCAAAATTTCAATGTATGGTAGGATAAGTTTGTCCTATCGGTAAGACATCTGTCGGCTATCGGTAAGATATTTGTCCACTATTGGTAAGCCAACCGTTTCCAGTTCCCAAAAATGAAGGTGATACTTTGCCCTCAACTTTCCACTCGTCTCCTATGTTGGCTCCCTTTTTTGCAGAGCATTTAATAAGGAATGACACCCATCAATCAAGATTTTCTAAGGGTTGATTGACACCCTTAATTCAATCATTGAAATTTCCCCTCATAAATGCCCCCCATTTTCCTACTTTATTTGAGCCACACACCACCTCCCCCTCCTGATTTCTGTTTTTTCAAATGATGGAGCTACAGTGCTCAACTCCCCTTCACCTGCTACCTTCATTGCCGGTGGTATTTTTGCATTTGCAAAAATACGCCACTTTCTACCCCTAGCCAATTTTTAGGTACATGTCTAGTTTAGCAATTAGGCCCCTTTTTTGGTCTAGTTTAGCAAATTGGCCTTTGAAATATCGTAGACAATGGGATTCATATATGTTGCCATTTTCTTTGACCTGGTAAAATTTCAGCTGGGGTGACCCTAGACACGGAACCAGGAATATAAATTGGGGTAGGCTAAAATCGTCTTATAGAATTTTTTTTTTTTTGTTTTTTGAAGTTATTGATATGTATTAATATCACATATAAATTAATTAGGCTTTCGGTCTGGACGAGATCGGACCGGTGGACCGTAATCTCCAAGAACTTGGACCGCGGATCGGACTGGGACTGGGCGGACAGTAAAGACCGGTTGGACTGAAACTTTACAACAACTCTTTTGCAGCAACCCCTGTTCGGTCTTTTACAACAGCCCCTCTTCGCATTTTGCGTTAAATCAAACACCAGTAAATTAAAAATTCATTCATTCATGATTTGATTTCATTCATCTGTGCTTCATGCACGATCAAATCAACATTACTTTGTCAAAATACAAAAAAAAACATAGATATAAAAAAGTGAAGAGAGAGAGGGATGTAACTACTCACAATCGTCGGTTTGAACGGTGAGATCGTGGCTACTGCCACCGGTGAGCACCCAATGAAGGAGAGGCGGAGAGCACAGTAGATCGTGAGGGTACTTTCGTCGGAAGTGATGGAGTAAGAGATGAGCGAGCGAGAGGGGGCTTGAAGTAGAGGAGGGTGAAGGACTGAAGGTACTGAAACGCATACACATGGGGAAAAACTTCCAAAAAGGGCACGTTTTTTTTATAGGGAAAGGGCATGCTCTCGGCTTTTTAAAAAAAAAAATTGAGTTTATGGTCCAATTTCGATCCGAACTGGAAATTTCGGTCTGATCCTGGTCTTGGACCGTAAACCAAAAATAGAAAATTCTTGGACCGGAGAGCGGACTGTAATATCCCGATCCGATCCAAATACCGTATTTTCCGATCTGATCCTGGTCCGATCCAAATTTTGCCCAATCCTAATGTGCTTTATGGTTTCTTACTCGGGTAAATAGCAGTAAACCACCCTTTAAATACAGCCATTTGCCCGAAACCACCTTTTAAAATAGAAATTATAGAAAACCACCCTTAACATATACTCTGTTAACCAATGACCACCCTCCCTATTGATTCCATTAGATTTTCATTAATGTATCCTGAACCAACCTCGCAAGAATACGAGATCAATTGCAGTATACGGATATCGATCACGGGGATTATATATGTATCAATTGTTATCTAGAACTAATAAGCTAAGCCAAGAAAGATGATCTGATTTTAAACTAAACTAAGAAAATCAAGCAAAGATTATGAAGAAAATATATATATATATGAGAAGTAATTCTAGGGTTAAAGATTCCCACGACAATGCCACAACAAAGTCAACCCGATATTCACTCGAACTTCATCTTCTTAATATGCCAAATTGAAGGTATATTATCTAAAGTTATTACTACTCAGATGTCGCATGTTGTAGTAATTGTGTCTAAATTAACCAAATCTAGACCCTTTAAGCTCTTTATAGACCTTAGGAGAAAATCAATTAAGCTTTCGCTGTCGCGTTCCACCTAACCAATTCACACCTAAGAATCTACGATAATTTATTAATCATCAAGAGTCCTCAACAATCGTTTAAATGTCACAATAACAATTGTTGATTCCTCAAGTTCAATCGTTCCGATGAAACCGATCCTCCTTTCGAGTTCATGAAGTTCATCTATTTATCCAATTTCAATCCGTAGTGGTAGCATCTTTAATCTAAAAAGGATTCTAATCGATTGACATTAATTAGGTTAATCAAATAGGATCAAATCAATTCATAAAATTCATACTATGTTCAAGCAAATATCGAAATCAAACAATTCGCGACATTGTCGGGATCACTTAACCCTAGAACGGAGAATTTATCTAAACATAGTATAGAAAGCAATAGAATAAATTAAAGACATGCTTAAAATAAAATGCAAACTAGAAATCTTCGTCCTCGATTCAAACGGTAAATACCAAAAACCAAAGGAAATAAAAGCTAAAACCTAAAACTAAACAAACCAAATCAGGCCGAATCCTATGCTGGTGGCGTTCCAAGTCCTAACCCCCGAAGAAGCAGCCCCCAAGTTCTGATCATACGAGTATATATATAAAGAAATTTAATGAAATTACAATTTCGGCCCATGAAATTAAATACTTAAAATCCAACCCAACACTCAATTCTAATTGCAAACCATCATCCAACTTTAGCAATTTTTGCACTTTAGCTTCCAGGGTTGGATCCAATGATTCTCGCTACTCCGTATTGACTCTTGAATTTTCATAATATTAGCCTCAAAATGCCTGAAATAAATAAAATCTTGGTGTAGACTCCGAAAATGTAAAATAAACTAAATAAAATATAAAAGATGATAAATACGCATGAAAACGATCTAAATTAATATGCAAATGCAACCCTAAAATATGACTAAATTAGATGTCATGCTTGAACCTTGCTTGTCCTCAAGCAACAACAAGTGTAAAGATTTCACAAGAAGGATTTCGATTTCTATCCAAGCTATGCATTTGCTCATGTAGATCTAGACATTGGGTTCAAAACAAGGACAAGCAAATCATATAAGAGAAGAGTCAAGAAATCAATTCCAAGACCTCACATAGGACATATTCATGTGGAACGCTCTCACTCTTGTGTTTAAAGTTAAATATTGCACTTGAGCTCAAATCTTGAAAACTCATCTACCATAGGCTTGCATTAGCGTCCTAACTCTCCACCACTCGGACTATGCACATAAACATAAATCATGAGGTATTTTCATGGGTTGTAACGGGGCCAAGGTAAGAAACAAAATGTATGGATTCTTTAGCCATGTGGTGCTAAATTCGGAAAATATAACTACTTCCTAAACTTCAACCACAATCCCAACTTCTTTTCCACAAGCATACCAAATCTCTCACAACAACCACATCACATAATCAAATAAGCTCAAAACTCACAACTTTGAAAAATCATTCCCTTTTCACGCACATTTCTCTAGTGATGAAGAATTTTATTCACTTTTTTTTCATCTTTTTTTTTCATCTTTTCCATTTGCTCTTTTTTTTTCATTTTTTTATGTCTTAGAATCTCAATCTCAACAAGTCTCAAGCAATGACTAGTTTTGAAAGAATTATAGCATAAACCCAAATATCCAAATCATCACAAGTTTTTTAACATGCCAAAATCAATCAAAAAAATGACATGTTCTTCAAGAAGAGCAAGGAATTTTTATAGCCAGGGTTCATCTCAAAACATCTATATGCAAATGCAAATGCAATGTATGAAATGCATATGAAAAAGAAAAAAAATGAAAAAATTATACGCAAAAACGGAGTTACACATGAGCTACATGTGAATTACAAGTGAGTTACCCCCACTCCATGCTTAAATCCTACTTTGTACCCAAAGTAGAGAAAAAGAAAGTGTAAGGGAAGAGGAACTCACCAAAGATTCAGGCAAAATCGAGCAATTCAAGACAGATCTAGTAGTGCAAGTTGTATTGAACCATCCGTGATATTTAATTAAATTCTAGCAGCATCTCCATTGTCATTTGGTATGTACACAACACAAAGAACAAACGCAGACACAAGCCTAACAAATACAAATAATATCACACAGTAACCAGGATCCAATAATCACCAAAAATCAGCACAAAAACTCCTCAAAAACATCAATTGAGTAAAATCAGCCCTCTAGATCATGCTCATCCATATTTTATGATTCAATTCATGAAAAATCCATATGGATAAAGAGAGCGTGAGATAAACAAAAGAACTCTAGGATAGACAAAGTGATAGAAATCACCAAGCCAAGTAGCAAACACTTCAAACAATTAGTGTATATGACTAAACTTCAAGAGCTAAAGTGATCAATTTCAGCAACAAAGATAGTCAAACCACACTCTTAATTCATTCAAAAGCATAGTGCTAGAAAAAATATGTATGGTTATATGCCTCATAGCACATATCAACAAACCACCAAGATCTTGAGACTAGAATAAACTCAGCTGATTTCATATATAACAAAGAGATTTCAGTCATCCCATGGAGTAGAATATCACTTCAAAGTTTCACAATCTAGCTAGGATTAACACAAGTCAAGTAAGCTAAGTCAGGGGAAAAAATAAGAGTAAAAAGACTCAAGACCAAACAGACTAAATAGAAGCATTGTGTGTTACAAGTACTTTAGTCCAGGAAAATGATCAAGAGTCATGGGAATTGGAAAACGTCTCTCCCCAAATCAAGCTTATCGCTAGTAACACCCCAATTTCAATTCATTCGTTCTGCCACAACACAATCAAACATAATGTCTCACTTCAACAACTTAGCGAATATAATTAAGCTCCTACATACGCATTCAAGTTCCCATTCAACTCAGGCAATAAAAATCTCATGAATCCAACACGAATTAAGCATAGCAGATAATAAAATCATCAATGTGAACTCAATCCACAACAACTCAACAAGTTGACAATTCGAATACTTTAGATACTAAATTCACACTAATGCCAATCAAAAGAGGAAGGAAAAACATGCATACCTGCACTTACCAGTGGAATGGATGTTTGAGAATTCATCCGGGAGTTTCATCTGGAATCACGACCAATCGAGAGCAGCAGCGGAGCCTTCGAGCATCGGGGGCGGCTAGGGCTCCAGTGGTGAAGGCGGAGAGGAGAAAGGGAGATCTGGTGGAGGGTGTTGGGGCGACGGTGGTGGTTCCGCGCGAGAGAGGGCGGAAGAGCTTCCCTTCCATGTTCATCCATATTTAGGGTTAGGGTGCTGTGATGACGGGGCAGGAGGTCGCCGGAGGTAAGGGAGGTGGTGCGAAGGTTGTGGGGCAGTGGGATCAGGAAAGCAGACGGAAGAAGAAGAGGGAAAGAAGGAGGCGGGCTGGCGGCGGTCAGAGAGATCCCGGCGAGAGCGGGGTGCTGTGAAGATTGGGTACGGATGTCGTCGGCATTGGTGTGGTGAGCGGCGATGATGGTGTTGAAGGTGGGCGGGAAGAGAGCAGTGGTGGGGCGAAATCCGGGAGGCGAGAGGGAGAAGGGAACGCATAAGCGTTCTTTATATATATATATATATATATATATATATATATATATATATATATATATATATATATATATATATATATATATATATATATATATATATATATATATATATATATATATATATATATTTCGAACAATGGTAGAAAAGAGAGACATAACGTGTGGCCGCGCGCTGAAGCACACGGACGTGCCCTTTTTTCTTCTTTTTTTTTTGAAGTTTTTAATAACAAACAATCCTAACTAAATAAAATTAAAGGACCACTTACTTTAGGTTGACTCAAAAACGTTTGAACCTTCCTGAATGGATGGTCCATGTCTCGATCCACCCATCTAGTAAAGTCTTTTCGAAACGGTATAATTGTGATACATTGAAGCTCAAACTCGCGAAAGATATGCTCTACTTCTTAGCATCTTGTCCCTTTGTGTGTTCACCGTTACCACCATCTTCGAATAGAAAGACGTTCTCTTGGAATTTGTTGTATGACGGTATCTCAACGAGAACTTCCTTTGAAAGGTCATCTATATGCCACTTGGAGAGTAGTCCACCGAACGCCCTGAATTGTTCCTTAACATTCTCTTGAACCATCACTTTAGAAAATAGTGATGGTGACATGTATACTCGGGGAACAACCAATCCGGGTTCTTCTCTAGATTCCTCCTTTCCAGGATCATCAATCTTAGACACCTTATGTATATGCTCTTCCAGACTTTCCTGAATCTGAATAGATACGACAGTGCAATCGTCATTGTCACTGTTACTGACATCTGTTTGGCTCGAGCAGCTCTTTGGAATAGTTTGAGCATTCATGGTAAGGTGAGCAATTTGGGCTTCAATTGCAGCAATCTTAGCGAGTAGCTCCTCCGTTGATAGGTGTGAATAAGGTATTTGCTCGGGAAGAGGTTGTGGAGGTCGAAACTGAAATCCTATTGGACACCTTTCATGAGCGTGATTGCTCTCATAATAATCATCAAAATTGCACCTCTGGGATATATCATCAGCATCCTTGTAGGTGGGGGCCGACAACACCGGGCATTCAGAGATCATATGCCTAAAACCCCCCGCAAAACTCGCAATTGGAAAGGGTCCCATACGTTGATAATTGATTTTCCAAAGTGGCATGACCAGAAGATGAAAAAACATCACAATAAGGAACGCAATTCATCTCTAGAAGAACACACCTGAAATCACAAAAAGAAAGACTTAGCTAACTAGTTTATAGAAACAACCAATACTATCAATAATCCCCGGCAACGGCGCCAAAACTTGATGTGGTCTAAACCAACACAAGAATAGTGTAGTCTCAACCAACCTCGCAAGAATACGAGATCAACTGCAGTATACGGGTATCGATCACGGAGATTAAATCTGTATCAATTGTTATCTAGGACTAATAAGCTAAGCCAATAAAGGGGGATTTCATTTTTCAACTAAACTAGGAAAAACAAGCAAAAGTTATGAATAAAATATATATGAGAAATAATTCAAGGGTTAAGGATTCCGACGACAATGCCACAAAGAATTCAACCCAATGTTCACTCGAACTTCATCTTCTTTATATGTCAAATTGAAGGTAAATTATCTAAAGTCATCACTACTCAGTTGTCGCATGTTGTAGTGATTGTGTCTAAATTAACAAAATCTAGACCCTTTAAGCTCTTTATAGACCTTAGGAGAAAATTAATTAAACTTTCGCTGTCGCGTTTCGCCTAACCGATTCACACCTAATAATCTACGATAATTTATTAATCCTCAAGAGTCCTCAACAATTGTTTAAATGTCACAATAACAATTGTTAACTTCTCAAGTTCAATCCTAGGGTTCCATTAATAGACATAATTCCCCTTTCGGGTTCATGAAATCCATCCAAATATCCAATTTCAATTCTCAACGGTAGCATCTTGAATCTAAAAAAGATTCTAATCGATTCGCATCAATTAGGTTAAGCAACTAGGATCAAATCAATTCATAAAATTCAGACAAAGTTCAAGCAACCATCGAAATCAAACAATTTGCGACATTGTCGGGTTCACCCTAACCCTAGAACGGAGATTTTAGCCCAGCATGGAAGAATTCATCATCAAATCAATAAATTGAAGCATGGAATTTAAAAGAAAAGAATAAAGAGGAAATACCAATCTTGAATTGAAACAAGGAAAATCTCGCAGCAAATCTGTCCAAAGTTCTCTGAATCTAACTTCACAAAAGGTTCTGAAAAGGAACGTCCAAACGAGGGTTTTTCGAGAACTCTCAAAGATGTGTTTCCGCTCCCTTAAATAGTCCGGGACATCCGCTAATATAATATTATTAAACTCCTAAAATAATAATAATATAATGTCAAAAGCAATCGGGTCGAAATAGGCCGAATCTGTCCGAGCTAAAGAGTGCACGCCCGCGCGCCTCTGGTGCACGCCCGCGCGCTTCTGGTGCACGCCCGCGCACTTCTCCTCCGATGGATTTGTTCTCTGATCGAGCTTCTGTACGCCCGCGCGGTCAAAGTGCACGCTCGTGCAGCTCTGTTTTGCAGCGAATCCTATGATGCACGACCACCTTGCTCCTTATGCTTTTGCTTCTTCGCCTTTTATTCTCGTTCCTCCTATATGATTTCCAATCGGCTCTTCTTAGCTTCTGTACCCATCTCACATTTCCTCTAGCAATCTCCTCTTAGCTCCCGAAAACTCCTGATAACACAACCATAAAGACAGTAGATCTCCATCCTAGAAACTAAACGAAAAACCTCTAAAAACACATAAAACACATGAGAAATGACACAAACCTATGCTATATGCATGTCCTAAATAATGCAAACTATGATGACATCATTCAACGCAGCCGCCTCAGCCCCGAGGGCCTCCTTCCGCCTTTGCCTCCTTTGAATCGTCGCCTCCAATGCTAAGATCTCCGATGTGTTCTTCCGAATGTTCCTTCGAATCCTCGTGCACATTGCCTCTCTAGCTTCGTCCTCCTCCTTCTTCCTTGTATTAATGCTCTAACCTATTGAAATTCAAAATCCTATAACTCCTATAAGTTGAAAGAGGAGCATGTAATTAACCTGGAGGTCCAATTTTTCTCCTAGATTGCTTCCATGTTTAGAGAAAGAGTTTGATTTATTTTTGGCTTTTTTTGGTAAGGTTGTTTTTTTTGTTGGAGACAGAGAAAAGGTTTGATTTACTTTGATGTGACTTTTTTTTAACAGGAGCTGGTAAACTAACGGGAAGGGTGGTGTTGGGTTATGAAAGTATATGTTAAGGGTGGTTTTCTGCAATTTCTATTTTAAGGGGTGGTTTTGTGGAAATGCCCATATTTAAAGGGTGGTTTACTGCTATCTACCCTTCTCCCTATTATTTATATTTTGGATTTTTGGGGTGGGCTATAGCAAAGTTCAGTCCGACCTGAATCCGTCCCAGAGTGACCCTACTAGAAAGTATCCCTAAAGATGAATATATGTTGCCATTTGGTATTCCATAGTTATTAAATCCATTGTTGCCATTTGGTATCCCATGGCTATTAAATCCATTATTTTTTTAAGATCTTCGATGTCATTAGGCTTTGTAAACATAACTCAGAATTTGAACCAAGTTAAACAAGTAACAATAATTATCATCACTCCTTAATTCACTAAAAGAATCTCCACATCTTTTTTATTTCACAGATGTTTAGTAAATTTGAAGCCTTTTTTTTAAACAGATGTTTCAAAAACAACCAGAAAATATAATAAAAAGATATATTTCTCCAAATTCACAACATTCTCCAAAAAAATAATATTTCTCCAAATCTTTAAAATAAGAAAACAATTGAAGGTATAATAAAAATTATTTTAAAAATATATGTTTATTTTTCTATTTTAAACCAGTTTTCAATAAATGACTGAAGATAATCAAAATATAAGGGTCTTCTAGTACAATCTAATTGAGCAAATCCAATTGCCCTGCCAGAGTTGCAAAATTTTCTATGATCAGTTATTATACTATAGTTTGGGGTTTCTATTAATTATATACTAATAATGTAGCAGATAATCTCATTTAAAGCATCGCCAAGAGATTCTTCATTTTTTCTACAAAATGGAGAATCACAATTTATTATCCCCAAAATTATTTTGATAAAATTCCAACAGGTTCTCTATTTTTGAGAACTGAAAAATAATTTTTTTACTTTATTTATTTATTTTATAATTGAAAATTAATGATATTTTTTTCCTTTGAGCTACCACCAACCAAAGTAATCCAGTAGCTCCTCAAAAATTCATCAATAATATTTTAAATTTGATTGTCATCATTTCATTTATACAGAGCCAGTGGAGTCTATAATTTTGAATTAATATTGATTTAATTTTTGATCGGCTGAATCAACATAAAAAACTATTTTATCAGCAATTATAAACAAGCTTGGATAACACCAAAATTATTTGCATAGCTAATTTACATATACATTTGACCGACCTATAACTACACACACTCCATAGGAGTTGTAACAGTATGTGTTGACATAACTGTCACAACTCACAAGGTCATTCAAAGACTACTGTCAAGATTTAATTAACCAAAACTTAAAAGACATATAGTATCTTGATTCTTGATCACCCAAGGATAACTAACACGACCCACCACATTTTAATGAGTGTTAATTAATAGTTTCACTTTCACCTAAATTGTAGTTTAAGTAGTTGTCTTCTTCATGTGCATAAGGGTCTTCGATGGGTACCTAGCCGCTTACTGTTGGAACGGTTTCCGTTACCTAAACCATATATAAAGACATGAGAAGAACTAAAAACCAACACCAAAACATTAAGAATAGAACAAGCCAAAACACCTTTGGGGCTAGCTTAATTTATCTGGTTGCTTTGCTCCAAGTGACTGCTTCAGCTTGTAGCCAAGGTGAATAGATAAGGAGCTTATTAAAGCACCACCAGCAACAAGATAAAACAAACGGTGACAACCTGCATTAAACTCCAAAAATCCTGATTTGACCATTGATAGAAAACAGCTAACTAAAATTTATGCATTTACATCATAATAAAAACATTAATCAAAGTTTCTGCAGGATCACTTGGGAATATATCCAAGATTGTAGAAAAAAAGATAAGGTGAATCGGAAATTCTGAAAAGTAAATGAGTATTTTACAAAGATTTCTAGACGAAGGCACAAATACTCACGGTATACAATGAAGCTAGAAAAAAGCACAAGGAAATTGAGGAGAAACTCCTTGCCTCAAACACCGATTGATTATGGAGATCAAAATCTCCAGCTCCAAGGCAAAAATTGGCCAATGAAAATACCAAATGGACCGAATCTAATTCATCTCTTTTATTCTTTAATCATCCAACTCAGCTATAATTTCAATATACAACAAAATCCAAAGGTAATACAGAAACAACATCAACGACGCTTTTTGTATAAAAAATTAGCAACGAGCGCATATACACCATTTATGAACAACGAAAAGCTTCGGAAAACGAGAAAGGAAGGAAAACTTTTAAGTGAATCGGCCGATCAAAGTTCAGTTTTTTCTATACGTGGTCTCAAGAACGTGGGAAAAGGGAAGGAAAAGGAGGCGCCAAAAATTTTAGCGTTGCTGCATATATGGGGCAAGCAAGCGTATTTGCCATACCCATCTCTATTTTGGAGATTGAATTGGGGAAACTGTTGGGCCAAAAATAAGCCCAATTTTCCCCAATAATCCAAGATTCTCCAAAATAGAGTACCTATTGGGAATGCTCTTAGAGGCCATGCATGCTCCGTTTATAGAAGAACAGAAAACTGACAGCATTACCTAATGTTCGAAATGGTCTACACCTTCATTTTAAAGCTCTGAAAATACAGCAAACCTTTCAAACAATCGAGCTTTGCTGTCGTTGTACAACCAAGATTGATATTCTGAAGTTCTCAGCTCGCAGGAGCCTTGACTTCAAAACCGCCCATCGACGAAACATCAACAATCTAAAAGCAATGCACTTGTCAGCGAGGTAATCATGTTGTAGGAGGAAATCGAGTTTAAAATATAAAATATAAATCAAACCAGATTCTGCCCACGCAAATAATTACAAGACCTCCTCCTGAAGCAGCAGTGGGAAGTCAGGATCGATCCACGAGGAAGCGTGTCAGCGGATCCTAGGCAGCGGAGAAATCTCACAGAAGTCGACAACAGGGGTCCTAGATTTCGAGTACAGTTACTCGACAGAAGATCGGACAATCGAACAGCGCAGCAGCAACTCGGCGGTTTTTGGTCGATCTCGACAAAGCCTTACTCGAGATCGAGTATGGTTGCCGACGTCGAGAAGTTCCTGGTCGATCACCTACACACAGAAGCTACGACGATGCTGGATCGAAGATCGGTAACTCGAGGTCGAGTAGTGCAATTCGAGATCGAGTAAGACAGAAGATAAAAACGAAATAAAGTAAAGACAAGTGCTTTTGGGATTTCGAACTAAACTGTATGTAAAAGACTTCCAAGATTGGGGTTTGCATCAACGATAACCAAGCATGCATAAGGCAGAGATGAAACAGATAATCATGTAACTTGCATCGAATGACTAAGCTTTCGCCTTTTCCAACAATTAGACAACTCTTTCAAGAAACCCTAATTGTCTCTACCGATTTTATGTTTATAATCCAATTTGTTAGCATGGACCTCCATTAGATGGGTAATAAACACATAACAAGTAGTAGATGCTCAAAAAATGATAAAAGTCGAATTTTTACCTCAAACGTGCATGGCTATCGTCGGGCTCGCCCCAACCCTAGAAGTGGGTGGACTACTCGCGCTCCATCGCAACCTCAGACATTGATTGATAAAAAGAAACTAATTGCATTAAATCAAACAGAGCTTACAACCAAAGGAAGCCAATTCCGCTCTCGCTTCACCAACTCCTCTTGGCCACTCACTCTCTCTCTCTACTACTCCTACTAATTGCTGTGTGATTGAATGAAATGCTAAAATCAGCGCCATGTGCTTTATTTATAGCTTTCAATCCTTGCTAATCAAGGATAAAAACATCTATTTATATCTAAATCTATATCTAAAACATTAAAGATAAATAAATGCCATGACATAATTAAACCTAAAAAGGGAAATTATATCTAAAGACTAAAGTATCTTCATGTGGATAGATGTTGATAGATCTCGGATAGATTCGGCAACCTTCGGCTCCAAGGATTCCCAAACCGAGTAGGATGGCTCAACGCGTTACGCGGCTTCTGGAAGGTTCCTCGATCTCGAGTAGAAGTGACGTCGACTTCCGTGGCTGGGCGTCTCGGGCTGCTGGTCCTCGACAGGGCTCGGATAGGTGACTGGGGTGTCCTCGATCTCGAGGAACTTCCTCGACATCGAGTAAAGATGGCTCATCGACTTGGCCTTCTGGTGTTGTGGAGCAACTATTCTCGACATGCTCGGACATGGGCTCTCGGCCTTTCGTCGACGTCGAGGAATGTACTCGATCTAGAGTTGTGGTGTCCGGGTGCATAGCCAGGTCGGGTAGCTCTTCCTCGGCATCCTCGGGTGGACTCTCCTCGACTCCGGGCATGGTCTTCACTCTTGTCGATCTCGAGTTGATTACTCGATCTCGAGTAAGTTGCTGGAGTCGGGTTACTTCGTCTCTCGGCTTCTCGACATAGGCTCCTTGATCAGTGCAGTGTCCGGACATGTCTTTGTCGATATCGACGAAGACTAGTTGATATAGAGTCTCGGCTTCTCGACATAGGCTCCTTGATCAGTGCAGTGTCCGGACATGTCTTTGTCGATATCGACGAAGACTAGTTGATATAGAGTAAAATGTGTCCTCCGTCTTGACTTCTTGGTTTTCCCTCAAAATGGCTCCATATTCTGCAATATTAAACAGAAACTTATGTAGATCTCCATTTCTGACAAATAAACATATACTACATAAATTCGACATATTTCCAACCCGAAATATGCAAGTGTATAGAATATGGAACTAAAATATGCATAAAGACATGACTACTTTAGAGACATCAAATCACGTTGTTTAAACTGAAAGCAAAAGGTGCATAATAAGAACTTAGATGAGCCTGAACTGGTGAACACTTGAAAAAAAATCTGACAGTCTGTAGATTATGGCTGTGTATGGCTTGCATATAAGCAAGCTAAAAAGCGTGAAATTATTAGCTGTTAAAAAAATAAACAGGTTTAAATGGTGTATGAGAACAACAAATAAGCTTTAGCCAGTTAAAAAAATGGTTTATAAATAAGCTTCCGATTGAAGCTTATTTTGATGTTTATATTCCATAATTACTATTTTACCCCTTCTCTTTTATCTTATTTGGTTTGAAAGTACCACAATACCCCTAATAAAAACCAAATAAACTCCACCTTTTACAAATAAACTGTTTTTCTCCCCATACGGAGTTTATATTTTTTTCATAATTTTTTAACTACTTTTACCAACAGTTTATAAATTTTTACCCTGTTTATAATTTTAGTCAGTTTATTAACCCCGTACCATACGAACCCTATATCTTTGAATTTCTCACTAAACAATATGGTCTATTAAACAAGGCAGTAAACAATATGTAGTGCGCCCATACGATTCTCAATGAGCTTATATTGCCTAAAAATGAAGAGTACGGAAGTACAACTTAGACGAGAAAGATGCTGCTGATAAGCCTTTCACATGCAATAAACCAAAACTGAGAAGTTGAACGCCTTTAAGCATTTACAACAGGATTTATTCAAGCGGCTAAAGCTGATGAAGGATAAAAAGTTGTTCAACACAGCAAAGACAAAATGGCAGAGAAGCCAAAACTGAGTTCCCAACTGCAGAATCAAAAATTGCTCAGCAGCTGGTCAAAACACTAAGGAATGAAAGACGTATGCTCATAGAAACCACAAAGTAATCAAATAGCAAGAACAAGAGGAAACATTCAAGAGAAGGAATAGGTGAAAGCAGAAGAAAAGTACCTGATATGGCAGAAATCGGAATTTCAAAAGTTGCTGGACATAGATGCAAAACAATGCACGTCCAATGCGTACAGCAGCCTATAGTTTGCAAAACGCAACTTCTGCAACCCAAGGAGTGACAGTAATGGACCCAATACAAGGACTTTTTTTTCCATATCAAAACTCGATGTGGTAGTTCATAACAGATAGATTTAGAAGTGACAGCATTCCTTCAATCAACCCAACTGATGAACACAATACAAGCTTATCCATTCAATAAAATTGACATCACAAGATATAGACAATGAACACAAATTACTCTTAAAACCCACAACACAAAGAAACTGCTTCTTAACTTCTATAATAGCCTCTCTCCTTTGAGCTATGATTACTCTTCTGCACCCTCCTTTCCATTATCAAAGCTCGCACCCGCTCCTTCTCCTTGTTCTCCCTCTTCAGCCTTTCCTCTCTCAATTCCTCCAAAGACTTCCTTTTCCCATCACTTTTTCCAACTTCTTTCTTCACCTCCTTCCTCGTCACACTGGATGACCTCACCTCTTTTTCATCCTCCTCCATATTTGGTTTTTTCAAATACCATGGCATCTTCACTCCTTTCCCAGCAATTCCATAACCCAACCTATACTTCTCATCCTCTGGGCCCACTACCCTTGGCGCAGCCTCTTTCTTCATCTTCTTGTTCTTGCTTCCTTCTTCTTCCTTAATCTCCTTCTTTCGAACCTTTCCGACCTCAACAGGATCTAATATCTTTATCCCCTCAAACAAATTGATATGATTGGAATCCGACTTTGACTGACCTTCTAACTCAACTGAAGGTGCTGCTGCTGTTGCAGCAACAGCTTCTATGGTGGTGACTGGAACAAATGGATCTGAGCCCCGTGCACGGATTCGAAGCCTCTCAAGGCGGGACTCAGCCTCACGCTTTCTCACTTGCTCTTGCTTGACCTGCTCTTCCCTTGCTGCTTCTTCCTCATCACAGCGAACCTTTTCCCGGTTCTCAAAGTTGTAGACATTCCACCTCTTCTGAGGTAAGATGTTAAGGCCTCCATGGCCACCCATGATTATGATCTTTTTTCGACTAACACTTCAACTGAGAGAAGATCCAATTGCTGATGCCATGAAAAATAAACCAACCAAAAATCAGGTTTAAAAACAGTATCAAATACAGAGAACAATTATAAAAGATAAAAGGAGCATTTTTTTAGGCATAAAGAAACAATCAGTAACTAAAGGTAGCAATCGCTTCATTCAGTAGACAAAAGACAACAAAGGTCAAAACATTACTAAATGAATTCAGACACTTTTCATGTTTCAAGAATAAACATTACATGCATAGCCATTTCAGCATATATGGTCAATTCAGATTACTCGTAAAATGTAAAAAGAAAAAGGCATAAAATGAAGAAGACGTATAAAGATGCAATCAATCTAGATTGTGTCTTAGTATAACAGAGATCACATAAAAAACAAATGAC
This sequence comes from Persicaria tinctoria, assembly GCA_037127255.1. NCBI lineage: Eukaryota > Viridiplantae > Streptophyta > Magnoliopsida > Caryophyllales > Polygonaceae > Persicaria > Persicaria tinctoria. The sequence goes on along the minus strand of JBANSL010000007.1, from coordinate 57,270,384 downwards.
GAAGCAAACAGACCAGACGCATTATCATCAGGAACATTCATGAACTTTCTTTCGCATGCAACATTTTCACAGCATTTAATATGTAAAAAGTAACTTCATAAGGGATATAGTTATCATGGCATCATGGTGGCATAGAAGCACAACATTAAGAACTAAGGACCTCTTTGTTTGTGGAGTAGAGAATGGAAAGGAAATGAATCAAATTTTTATATATAAAATGAATATATGTAAAATGAATATGAATCTCTCTTTCGTGAGTCTAGAGAACGGGAGATGGAAATGGTTTGACCGTACTAGGGATATGGTGGGAAAGATGGTAATTGTTAGAATATTGAAAAATGAATCATAACTATGAATTAGGTTTATGAGGTTAATCATTACCTTGTTCTACAATTCAAAAAAAATTGGATATCTAGAAATGCTTTCAATAGTTAAATATGTGAACAGCAAACTCTATATACACAAAGTGTTCCCATACACTTTGCAGAACTCAGCAAAATCCCACAACGTTTTTGAAATCCTAACCCTAAAATTTTCAAATTCAAGAAGCAATCTGCAAATAGACAAAATGTTTGGGAAAATTCCATGTGTTCCCCATAAAACTGGTGCAAATTCTACAGGCTAAACAAAAGCCTTCCATATTCTGCGCGGATCTCTTGCTCTCTTCCATCCCATTAAAAATATACAATTACAAGAATCTAAAGAAATCATGCGTTAATTAGAAAATTTCTTAGCAGTCTCATGAATAAACGTTTTGAATGGGAGATTCAGGATCAAAAGTTCGGTATTTGTCAGTACTTCTGGATTACACTACCGAATTCAATTTGGGGTCAATTTCACCCACCCGTAAAAAAAATAATAGCCCAAGAGGTACAAATCAGAGAAACAAAAGTTGTAGAATACTAGGAAGGGAGAACAGCAGGAGACGGACGGCGAGAAGGTAGGGTTCGTAATTGGCAAACAGCAGCAACGACTCTTCTTAATCTTCTGATGCACCACCCGATGCGTTATGGGAGAATTTCGTTTCGTTTTTCATGTAATTGAGATTTGAGAAAGAGGTTATTCGAGTTAAGAATCCTAAAAAATTTCAAACCCTAAACACTAGAATTGGGAAGTTTAAGCTAAAAGAGAGGTTGAAGAGCAAATAGGAGAGATATGTTACCTCTGTAGAAAAGGTGGTCGACATCGGCAACGAGATCCAGACTCTGGGAGGACGGTGAAACGCGAGGTGGAGGATAGGAGAGAAGAAAAAGATATCGAGACGCTGGCAGGAAGAGAGGATTAAGGGTCGTTTGGTAACGATATCGAGATATCAAGATATCGATATCGATATCGGGTGATATCTTGATATCAAAGATATCGGTATCGGTATCAAGATATCGATATTGATATTGAATAGGTTGGAGGAATTCGATCGAAGTGTTGCAGGCAACAACAGCGAATAGCCGAATACCGAATAGGAAAGAGAAGCCTATGAGACAGGATCCTCGCCAAGAAAAATTACATGATGTTAGGATTTAGGTTGCACTCGATCATGGATTGATTAAGGTCGAAGTGGTCAAAATAGTCCGGTTTAAGCAAGCTAGGATCTAGATCGATCCTAAACTGAAAACAAGAACAAATATAGCAAAGACACACACGATATGTTAACAAGGTTCGAGCTAATCCCTACGTCTCCGGCTCTAGAAGATATCCAATATGCTCTAAAGGCAAACAAGAGAAAGACATACATGGATCCAAGAAGGGCAATATCTAAACTGAAATGGAAATACATGGAAGATAAATGCTAAGGACATAATAGCAATGATAAGCTAAGGAATGGAAACCCCCTGGTGTGAGGCATCGTCCACTCGGTAAGGCTCGTCGAGACAACTGGCTATCGCTGGCCATCGCTTCAAGGAGCACCGAGTCCTCCAAACGTCGATTAAGCCCTTGCTGGTTCTTCTTCTCTCCATTTCGAGTCTCCGACAGCCCATGGATCCCGTCTATTTCATCTCTCGAGCACGGCTCACATGGAGATTGCTCAACGAGCCTCTCTCTCCGATGAACGCTCACTCGAGCTTGCCTCTATCTTCTTCTCTCGGCTTTTGCTGTCTTCAATGGACCCTAAAACCCCAGCCAAACCTCACATATGCTCAGCCATGGGAGATGAGCTCCCAAGCTCTCTTGTGGAGCGGCACTACAGTGCCCAATCTCAATTAGGGTTTGGTGGTGATGGATTATAAAGGGAATAGCTTAGTAATGCATGGGCTTGGGCTTGTACAAGCCCAACCTAAACCCTAAAGCTTATACAATATATATATCATAAATACATATAAAAAGCCTAGAAGTAAACTAGAGTTACAATTCTCAACAATTGCCCTCTTAAATCTAGTTTACATCAAGAGAGAAAGAAGAAGGCCTACAGCATATTGGATAAATCCGTCATCGCAGAACCTGCGCTTCCTTTATAAACTTGGTTAGTGACATCAACCAAATATAGGAAATCAAAGGAATGAATCTAGCAGGAAACTATCATAGCACATCTAGCAAAGTAATTGCAAACATACAGCATGCAAAACTGATTTGAAGCTAGATTACCATGACATTAGGGTCACAAGAACCCAAGACATAAAGACAAGGGAAGGATCTTCTAGTCTCTTAGTCGATCAAGGCAAAGCAAGCAATTCCCCTCTCAAAGGAAACATAGAGCAAGCAATGCCCTCTTAAAGGGCAACCCATCATGCACAATAATCAGTGAATAACAAACTGACAGTAGCCAGAACCACTACTCAAGAAATCCTAGACAAGTATAGCAAGAAAATATAGAGGTGCTCAAACGCAAAGATTATGCATACTTCAAGTCCATGAATAAAAAGTAGACAGCCCAAACATCAAGCATGAATAGCATAACTTGACCTAAGAAGTTAACATGAATAACATGTAAGAGGAGGCATGAAAAACAAACATGAGTATCATGTGTCAGCCAGTAGACACGCATGAATAGCATGCAAGAACACAAAGAACAAGAATGAATAGCATGACTTGTCCTATGAAATTAACTCGAATAACATGTAAGAGTAGAAGTGAAGGACAAACATGAATAACATGTCTCAGCCACCCAAACACACGTGAATAGCATGCAAGAGCCTAAAGGACAGCCATGACTAACATGAAAAATAATAGGCACCATATCATAGAAAATGATAGCAAGAGCTTAAATATCATGCCAAGTCCTCGTGTGAAGGCATAAACAACAAGGGAACCCAAGGATAATCATGAATAGCATGATAAAAGTAAGGTACCCAAAAGAAAGGCGTAAACATGAATAACATGTAGACATTTAGGGAAAGACAGACATGAATACAAAATATCCTAACTCAAAACTGAAGCATGACAACTGAGGAACAGCAACTCTCAAGTGTGAGCAGGTAACACAAGTTAATCATGCTCTCCAGCTATATCAGTACAAGCAATCAAGGCATGTAAACCACACATGAACCATCACTTTAAACTGATAAGATCTAAGCAAGATAAGAACAAGCGTACCAAGCATTTTAACTTGAACCAGACATGCTGTATATAGACACAGAAAGCAGCAAGGATATAGGACACAAAGAAAACAGCATATAGCAAGATGAGATCATATAAGAGCATGTAATTTGCAAGAAAGAACATGTTCAAACAATCCATTTAAGTATGCTATGCGAGGCTGTTTATCACCAACTACAAAGCAAACACCATCAAAATTAAGGGTAAGTAAAATCCACCTAAATCATGCAAGTTATGAATATGAGCTTAGCTAGTAAAAGCATACAGAAAACACATGCATAACAATAAATGAACATGTAGAGATACACCACATCTAGCAAGCAAATTTTGAAATAAACAAGCAAGAAGATTTAGGGTAGGAAATACTAACTCCCCACCAAATTTGGTGAGTTTGCAAGTTGGTTTGCCCATCCCTTTGTTCTTCCAACTTTGATAACGAGGAAGAATCTCCAACTTCAGCAATCTTGGGTACACTCCATGAGATGACCATCGCTTTACAATTGCTGGATTTGGAGTTACTTGTCTTACTTTCTGATGAGAACTTCCTGAAAAAACAGAATCAGCACACAAAGCTTAGTGCATCAAGAAATCTTCTCAAGAAAAAAAAAAACCAAATTGTTGGAGAAACTTAGCTATGAACTTAAGATAGATTTATAGCCCACAGATGAGAGATTAATCTATAAAAGAACATAGAGAAGTTGTAGGGTGTCATAAGTACTACTGAGCAGAGTAGAACAATCACTCAAGGCAATCAGATTTACTCAAAAACAGTAGAAACAACCAAGAATAATCCTATGGTCATGATTTCTAATTTTCTATATATAACTAGCAAGGAGCTGGAGCTAGGCATAAGAATCTCAAAGATAATCAGCCAGTATGCACAAAATCATTGACAAGTAGGATTAATACATAACCTCATAAAGCCTAACCCAGTTTCTAGAAGGAGCAAATAGGATAACATGCCATGTCAGCCCAGAAAACACCAAGCAAAGGGTTCACATAACCACAACATAAACAAGCTGATTTTGAATTTTAGAATAAAGGGAAAAACAACAAGTTTAACCTTAGAATTCAGCAATGATCAAAATCAAAGTTTATGAGAAAACACCCTAGTCGAGATCAAGCAAACTGATCAAGGACAAATAATTCAAGCATGAGACAAAATTCAAATTACACAAAGGTAACTTCAGAATTTATAGCATGCTAAGAATTACTTGACCAACAGCTGAACCAGATTAACAAAGAAAACATAACCTTTATCATTTAGGCATAATAGAGAACACAAACACTCATAAGAGGACAAATGTAGGAGACCAAACGAATTGAAATAAGAGGTAAAGAGGTGCAAGAAAGAACTCCCTTTGGTCTTCTTTAACAAATCTTTAAATGAAGTAAGCATCTCCCGGGATAATTTGATGCAACTTCAAGCTTGAAGGAATGCCATCACTAGGCTGATCCCAGATTTGAACACCATATATCCTCTTTCAATTCTGCTAGGGTCTTCACATCTCTTTTTAAAGATTTCCTTGCAAAAAGGAAATAAAGAGTTAGTTCTCATGTAATAAGCCAAGTAAAGATTATATAGTTTTCAATAAACTGGATCAGAAAAACAGAGAAATTCCACACATTCAGAACATATATTTTATCTCAAATTATGCTAAGAAGAGAAGGGAAACATCAGATCTGAATTAATGCATATCAAACACATATAACTACCATTAAAGAGCACCATGAAACTATATAGGAGTACATCATATATGAGTGTAAAATGCAGCAGTACAAAACAGCTCAAATGATAGGTAGTGTTGACAAGAATGAACCAGTTTTAAGGCAAAGGAATTTCACAACATACACCCCCAAATATGTGACAGAAAACTGAACCAAATATCTCATGACAAAGGAACATAAACAACACATTATCAACAAGAGACTAAGGCAAGCATGATAAGCTATCTAAATCCATGTCACATAAGACTAAAGATAAGAGCTAAAGCTGTTGCAGAAAAGCCTGAATGTGGATTTACAAGTTCAGGAACCTCAACCATAAGAAATTGCAAGGAAAAACAAGCATTAATATTACCGTGATCGAGAGTAATAAATAGCTATATGTTCTAGCACCAATTTCAATGGAAAAAGTTTAACTCCATAACTTAACCACATAAATAGGCAAGAGTCTCAAGTAATGATAATGTAAAAGCCACATGAAGGGTAATAAGGGGGAAAGCATGGGGATAACAAAGCATGAGAGATATGAGAGAATAGAGCACATAGAAGCATATAGACATCAACATAGAAACTTTAAGATAGTTCATGATTTCCACTCAAAAGAAACACATAGGCCTTATGATAAACACTTCTAAAGGCTGAAAAATAAGAGATATGTTCATGAATATTTCAGCAATCAAGTATTCAAGGCCAAGAAGATTCCTAAGCACATAAGAAACTTCATCTCAAATTTCTTAAATAAAGGGAAAAACATGACAAACCATGAAACACTTATATATAGGGCTGAATTTTAAAGCATTAAACATGAAAGCAAAAATCAGCAAATAACTGTTCAAAGTCTCAAAGTTCCAGGACAGCAACATATATCATTGCATATATCATGTTAAAAGACCACAAAACCAAGTCTAAAGTTCAAGAAACTCATATATGGCATATAGAGGATCATCAAGAACATTTTAGACATGAAAATTCAGCAAGAATTCACAAATAAGACACTTAACAGGAGCACAACAGTCCAGAATCTATAGGTCATGAAAACAGCCTCCAATCAGTCCTTAAAGCCCAGATTTCAGCAATATATAATACATATGAAAAATGCATAAAATCGAATCCAAGCAAAAATAGAACAATGGGCAGATGTTCAAAGCCAGCAAAGTAAGCAGCGAAAGATGCAGATTGAGCATAGGCTCTGGTACCAATTGTTAGGATTTAGGTTGCACTCGATCATGGATCGATTAAGGTGGAAGTGGTCAAAATAGTCCGGTTTAAGCAAGCTAGGATCTAGATCGATCCTAAACTGAAAACAAGAACAAATATAGCAAAGACACACACGATATGTTAACGAGGTTCGGGCTAATCCCTACGTCCCCAGCTCTAGAAGATATCCAATATGCTCTAAAGGCAAACAAGAGAAAGACATACATGGATCCAAGAAGGGCAATATCTAAACTGAAATGGAAATACATGGAAGATAAATGCTAAGGACATAATAGCAATGATAAGCTAAGGAATGGAAACCCCCTGGTGTGAGGCATCGTCCACTCGGTAAGGCTCGTCGAGACAACTGGCTATCGCTGCCATCGCTTCAGGGAGCACCGAGTCCTCCAAACGTCGATTAAGCCCTTGCTGGTTCTTCTTCTCTCCATTTCGAGTCTCCGACAGCCCATGGATCCCGTCTATTTCATCTCTCGAGCACGGTTCACATGGAGATTGCTCAACGAGCCTCTCTCTCCGATGAACGCTCACTCGAGCTTGCCTCTATCTTCTTCTCTCGGCTTTTGCTGTCTTCAATGGACCCTAAAACCCCAGCCAAACCTCACATATGCTCAGCCATAGGAGATGAGCTCCCAAGCTCTCTTGTGGAGCGGCACTACAGTGCCCAATGTCAATTAGGGTTTGGTGGTGATGGATTATAAAGGGAATAGCTTAGTAAGGCATGGGCTTGGGCTTGTACAAGCCCAACCTAAACCCTAAAGCTTATACAATATATATATCATAAATACATATAAAAAGCCTAGAAGTAAACTAGAGTTACAATTCTCAACACCTGATATATGCACCTAGATTCTCTCCTAACAAGAATTGCCTATCAAATTGCATAATATTTCATAAATCCACAAAGGCCCTATCAAATTGATATTTGTCGAAGATTTCATAAACCCACAAAATTTCAGCATATTCTAAAACTGAAAATTTCATAAATCGTGGAGAAGAAATCATTGTGTCACTAAGGGCCTATCAAATTGATATTTGTCCAAGTCCAGGGGAATCCAAAATTTGGGTGACAATCATCTAAGTGCTAAACCTAATAACTATTTGGGTTTGGATTTGTGGGGAAAAATAATAAGAAAGAAGCAAATACATACCTAATTGGAGACCTGAGCATCTTGAATTTTTTTGGATGGCTTGTTCCCGGATCTTCAATTGCTCAAAGCCCCAAGCCTCTATATTTGTTCCCGGAAGCCCAGAGTTGCAGTAGCTCCCAAATTCTCTCACGGCGAAATATGGTAGCATACGATCTTGAAATAACGTGGTACCATGATAACGGTTTTTTTGGTAATCAAACATCCACCCTTTATACTTATCCATCATTTCTACTTATAAAACCAGAAGCAATCTCTTCACAAAAAATCGCGTTCTTTCCTAAGCTAAGAAACAGCTTTACCCATCTCACCCACGTTCTCTCTTCAACCCAAGCCTTTTTTTTTTCATTTTAAGCTTTATTTCTTTTTTTCATTTTAAGTTTTATTTTTCATCAGTTTCTCATTCCTTTACTTACCCACGTTCTCCACTATCTTCTACCGAATCGGAGATCTTCATGAATATTATGCTAGAGATAACCTTTGCCAAAGAGGTTGAGCAAGGGCGAGAGATTCGTCAGTGAAGCCAATGCCGGCAACAGGAAGCAGGGGGGCAACCAACCATGGTGCACCATGGTCGATTTCAACAGAGAAGCCGAAATTCCAAAAAATCGAAGACTATGGTTCGAATTAGATAAGAACGATTATATATATGAGGTCCACGACCTTGAAACAGCAAAAACCCCAAGAAAATTGAGCATTTCGGACTGGAATCAAAGGGCATCAATGGAAAGAGTGAGCGCGCCCTACACGGAGGACAACCAGCCAGTGACGGGCGATGGCCCCAAGCTAGTGACGGGCGAGGGCAAGAGTGCAGAAGAGGGTTCGAAGTTTTGGCGAAGACGAGACAAGAGTAAGTCAAGAGATTTTTTTTTAATGGTAGAAATTAGGTTTCGGCCCCAAGGCTTCCATTGAGAGCCAAAGGAGGCAGAGCCAAGGTAGTTCAACAACGGGATGAGGAAGTCTATTAGGAGAGATGATAATATTTGACCTATAGGAAAACATGGTCAAAAGCTGGAAGAAGATGATATGGGATTTTTGTCTCGTGGGTTTCATTGCCGGCTTGAATCATAGTGGATGGCAGCCGTACTCCGAGCATCTTCCCCCGTAGGCCATAATGGCTAGGGAAAATAGCCTACCAAAATAGAATATTCTATGAAATATTCTCTTTTGGCCTATTGTGCGGTTTGGTTGTTCTCACCGTAAGCCAATATTGGCAGGCTACCTTCTATAGGCGAAATCGGGTATATACCCATGGAAACTTTATTAATTGGGTATATACCCATCAAAACTTCAAAATTGTTTATATACCCATCAAATCGTTTAAATTTTGTTTGATTGTCTATAATATATTTGATCTAATATTATTGAGTGAAAATTAGATTAAAATTTAATTATATACTAAACTTAAATAATTAGAAAATTTATCACTGGATAGAAAATATAATTAAAATTTTAATATAAAAGTTAAACTTCAACGTAATTATAATTATATTTTTATCCAATGATTTTATTTTGAATATCAAGTTTCATGTATAAGTTCAAAATAATTAAGTTATAAAAATGAGCATAAACCATAGTAAAGAAATAAAATACATATTTTTTTAAAGGGAAAACTAATTAAAATACCCTCACCTTTGGAGTTATGATAAGAATAAATACTCAACTTTCAAATGTAATAAAAATATCCCGACCTTTGAGGGTAGTGGTAATATATTACCACAAGTTTTTTCACGAATAAAAAATGTTGACAAGGCAACCTACACGGATTTTTTACAAGGGTTTTCTTAAAAAGTGTCCTTAGGGAAAAAAAATCAAGAGCTGGACTGGGTTGATACCTGATGAGCGGTTTTTAGTCGCGTTAACCGTATCAAAATAATTTCGAACCTACCTAACTAATGTAGTGTGGTAAGCACGAGTCGATCCCACAGAGAATCAAGTTATTCCTAAGTTAAGCTTATTTACCAATTAATAGGAAAAGCGGGTTTTTGGGTGGTGAAAATAAAAAAATAAAATAAAGTAAACTATAAACAAATTAAAGCAATTTAGAGAAAATCGGTCTACAACTATCCACTTTATTTGGTTGAATTGATATTGTAACTTCCTCTTGTCCTTTTAGTCTTCCTATGAATGCCCTTATCCCGACCTAATATAGTTACTAGTCCAATCAGTCCTAGAAACCCTTATCAATCGAACAGTCCCTAAAGAAGGATTTAACCCAACTGATAGCTTTAAGACCAGAGATTAACCAAGGTATTTGCAGTCCCTAAAGAAGGATTTAACAAAACATCCAACTTCCTGCCCATCCAATTAGTTCAATCAGCCCTAAAGGGATAAGTTTGCCACTTGGGTTAAGGTTCACAATCAGGAATCTACAAAACCCTAGCAATTGAATTGATTCTACCAAGTTGATCAGTCGAGATAGAATAAAACAATAAAACATTCAAGCACAAAGAAGTCGAAACATTCAATATAGGAAATAAGAAACAAGAATTAGAAACTCACAATCAAACCAAACAAAGCTTCAAATTGTAGACAAAACGGGAGAGTTTAGATCTCCATAAAAATAAAACAAAACGTAATTAGGGTTAAAAGAGAAATCAAAGTCGGTTCGGCCGTATACTGTTGTTCGGCCTCTCACGTATCGGCATGAATGTATATATATATATAAACCTAGTCTATCTAATCTATTCCGTAATATAAATATATAATAATATACATCTAATTCAATCTACCTGGGCTTCAGGACGGAGTGCGGGAGGAGGAGGGTGAAGGAGCGGTGGCGGATTGCTGAGCGAGACTCCACGAGATGGACAGAAGGGGTTGCTGGTGAACAGCAGCGAAGGGCGAGTGGTGGCGGATGAAAGATCCGACGAGAGGGATGGAAAATAAGACTGCTCGAGGGCAAATTCCCGGTGGTGGCAGAAGACACGCCGGAGAAGGGGATGGTGTTGGAGGCCGGGAGAGAGTAGAACAGAGAGGAAGGAAGTGAAGACGAAGGGTGGAGGACCAGGGATCTCGACGAGGGGAATCTGGTGATCAGAGGCGGCCGGAGATGATGGCTAGTAGATGAAGCGGTCTGGCCGGTGATGGTTGGGAAGCGGTGATGGCCGGTGAAGAACGAGAGATGGAGATGGCCAGCGCCCAGCGGGATGAGAAAGAAACCGGCTTGGGAAAGAAAGATGGGGGAGAGAGAAAGGAGAGAGAGGGTTTTTTTTTTTTACGAAAATAAAAAAATGTATAAAAAAAAAAATTAATCCTAACTAAAAAGAAAAAGAAATAAATAAAAAAACATACCTTGTTTGCCTCACAATCTCTCTAAGATCGGACATGGTTAACGACCTCAGTAATTTGTCAAACTCTTGTGCACATATATCACGCAAGCATATATAACATAATGAAAGATTGAAACTAAATAATATTGCAGATAAGACCCGTTTCAACTTATCAAACAAACGAGTATGATTCTTTGTAGAGGGTATGTAATACCACCAACACAGTTCCGTTGGTAGCTTCTCAAAGTAATGTTCCCAAGGGTCTGCATATTCACCAAAATCCACAAAAGAGTAAGAAATATCAATACCTTCTTCGGGAGCCACAGAAATTGGCTCGGTAAATGATTCCTTGATAGGCAAGTCAATGATGATTTCTTCCGATGAAATAGAAGCCAAAACACATGGATCCTCATGCGTGCACTCATGAGACTTCATGTCAGGGAGCATCGGGCTCTCATCGATCAAACCATCATTGTTTGTGTCTTGGCTTTCATCAACTTGAGGAATAAAGCATTGCTCTACTAACAACTCACCCACCGGTTGATTAAGTCGGTTCAATTGTTCCTCAATTCGCTCCATCCTTTTAAGCACCTGCTCTAACATAACCTGACGTGTGAAAGCTTCTTCCTGCTCCACCTGGTGACCCATGTAGCAGAAAAAATCACACATCTCTGATAAATTAAAACTCGCAAAGCCTCCGTTACTCATAGACTCAACAAGTTCTTTGGTCTCAGGAGTCATGCCCTCAAGTACACAAACAACCATATCTTGCAAACTATCTTGGTAACCCCTTGCATAACGGGCGTCCAATAAATTATTCACTCTTGTGAAATAATGGTGAAAATTTTCCCATTGACACTGCATTAATCTCATCTTCAAATGTTAGTAGTAAGGTTGTCGTGAACCGTAAGATAGGTTCACAACAAAGTTAAGTTATATACAATAATCGGTAAACACACAAAACAAAGAAATAAACTTTGATTCCCCGGCAACGGCGCCAATTTGATGAGCGGTTTTTAGTCGCGTTAACCGTATCAAAATAATTTCGAACCTACCTAACTAATGTAGTGTGGTAAGCACGAGTCGATCCCACAGAGAATCAAGTTATTCCTAAGTTAAGCTTATTTACCAATTAATAGGAAAAGCGGGTTTTTGGGTGGTGAAAATAAAAAAATAAAATAAAATAAACTATAAACAAATTTAAGAAATTTAGAGAAAATCGGTCTACAACTATCCACTTTATTTGGTTGAATTGATATTGTAACTTCCTCTTGTCCTTTTAGTCTTCCTATGAATGCCCTTTTCCCGACCTAATATAGTTACTAGTCCAATCAGTCCTAGAAACCCTTATCAATCGAACAGTCCCTAAAGAAGGATTTAACCCAACTGATAGCTTTAAGACCAGAGATTAACCAAGGTATTTGCAGTCCCTAAAGAAGGATTTAACAACACATCCAACTTCCTGCCCATCCAATTAGTTCAATCAGCCCTAAAGGGATAAGTTTGCCACTTGGGTTAAGGTTCACAATCAGGAATCTACAAAACCCTAGCAATTGAATTGATTCTACCAAGTTGATCAGTCGAGATAGAATAAAACAATAAAACATTCAAGCACAAAGAAGTCGAAACATTCAATATAGGAAATAAGAAACAAGAATTAGAAACTCACAATCAAACCAAACAAAGCTTCAAATTGTAGACAAAACGGGAGAGTTTAGATCTCCATAAAAATAAAACAAAACGTAATTAGGGTTAAAAGAGAAATCAAAGTCGGTTCGGCCGTATACCGTTGTTCGGCCTCTCACGTATCGGCATGAATGTATCTATATATATAAACCTAGTCTATCTAATCTATTCCGTAATATAAATATATAATAATATACATCTAATTCAATCTATCTAACTAAAGTATAATAATGATAATAACAACAGTGACATGGAGATCAGCAGGGCCGGACCTGAGTTTTAAAAGGCCCGAGGCAAGATATTAAATTAGGCCCTTAGTTCACATAATAATCAATTTGTTTTCTTATAAAAGCTCCATTATTCACATAAAAATTTAGTGAAAGTGTCGATTTATTTTCCTAATTTCTTACTCACGTAATAACATTTAAAGTGTTCTTAATCTATAATTATATATGGAGTATAAAAATTCATAGATTTATAAATAAAACAAATTATTTCAATAAATTACCCTAACAAATAAAGTGAACAATTATAAAAGAATTCCGACAAACTAATTTAACGGATTCAATTATGTAAAGATGAATGCATGTATTTTTAGGGAAGGATTTTTTGTTACAGTACATTATTTTCATGTCAAAAATAAATTTAACAATCTTAGAAAGAAAAAAAGAGGTTAAAGATACTCCCTCCGTTAATTAAAACTTGACGTTTTATTATTCACGCACGCATTTTTAGGTGTTAAAAACTATATAAAATATTAACTTTTTTAATAATTTTTTTAAATAATATCATACTTATTACTATTGAGTATGAATTCATAAAAATAAATTTTTAAAAAAGTTAATATTTTATATAGTTTTTGTCGTTATAAAAAAGCGTGCATGAATAGTAAACGACAAGTTTTAATTAACAGAGGGAGTACTAGGTAAGTAGGCAGGACATAGGGGGAGAGAGAAAAAGAATACGAAGTACATAGCAAGTGGGTCACGTGTCATAACAACTACAAGTCTACATTCAATAAAAGCAAGTGGGTCATCAGGTGATGGAGCCATTTACTTCTTTCTTTTTTAATATGAAGTTTGGGCTTTGCTGGGAGTTTATAAATATTGGGCCCTTTGGTATTGTTGGGCCTGAGGCGATGGCCTGTTTAGCCTCGCCTCAGGTCCGAGCCTGGAGATCAGCCACACTTTTCTTCCGTAATTCATTTAATTTGCCTCCTTCCGTAATTGCTCAGCCCGGCCTCATATATGTAATTATGTAAGCTATGTTGTCGACCCACCAAATTGCCTTCCAATTTGTACTATGATCCCGTAAAAACGAGCCTTCAAATCCATACGATCTAACCGAAATTACCTGAAATATATAAAAACACTAGTGTAGACTCCGAAAACTAAATAATAACAAATAATCTATAAAACATGTAAAAATGCTCTAAAATATTATGCAAATATCTACCTAAAACATGACTAAAATAGACTCTATCAATACCCATCGCCTTTTCCTTTCTCATATCTTCTTTCGTAATCGCCTCTTGAATTGTCTTCCAGGTCTTCCAGGTAGCTCACTGTTCCTCTTCAATTTTAATCTTCCTCCCTCGTAGTCGACTATCTTTAGCTCTCTCTCTCTCTCTCTCTCTCTCTCTCTCTCTCACACACACACACACATCTTCTTCCCCTTTGATTCGTTCATGGACTTGGTTGGGTAAGTTTTATTTTTTTTCCCTCTTCGTTTTTGTTGTTGTCGGTTTAGTTTTGTTGTCGGTTTGGTGTTAGGAATAGTCGTGTTGTGTTAATTTGAGGCAGTTTTGACCGGATTAGTTGTTTGGTTGAATCAATTTCGTTTTTCGGGTTTAATTTGTTATCGTTTTTTTCTAAAGAAACCGTTCAAGAAAACCCAATTTTAGTGCTAATTTGTATTAAAAAAAAAAAGGCTTCCACCACGTATGTTGTATTGTCAAAAAAAAATCCATGTAGGCTGTCTTGTCAGCATTTTTAACCTGTGAGAAAACACACTACCCTCAAAGGTCGGGATATTTTTATTACATTTGAAAGTTGAGGATATATTTTTACCATACCCCTAAAGGTGGGGGTATTTTAATTAGTTTCCCCTTTTTTAAATGTAAAATCACATCAAATTAAAAAGATTACTTAGTTTGAGAGAAATTGAAATTAATGTCTCACTTTAATAATTATTTGAAAGTTAACTAATTTTTATATTTAAATAATTAAAGTTTAATAATTTTTACATTTAATAGTATAAATTTAATATATGATGGAAAATTAAACAAAATATAAATGATTTAATGGGTATATAAACAATTTTGAAATTTTGATGGGTATATACCCAATTAATTAAGTTTCTATGGGCGTATACCCAATTTCGCCTTTTCTATAAATACTCATACAATTTAGAACTTTCACATCTCATTTTTGTCACTCAATTCTATCGTTATTATTTCGATTTGAATCAACAATGAATTCTTATTCTCAAATATCATCATCATCTCACTCTTCAAATGAAACTATTGAGATTTCTAATTCAATCTTTGATTCATTTGAACAGGATCAAAATGTGTTATGTCGTATGTATGCCAATAACAATGTACTCATTGTGGAACGATAAGAAGATGATGTTCAATCAAGACGAAGAGGTAGAGTTCTTGGTCACATTACCATTTATCGTGATCGAGAAGATGCTCCAAATAATCTATTTAATCACTATTTTGCGCAGGTCCCCCAATAATACAAATTATAGTCATATTGAAGAACTCTTGAATATCTTAACAATAATACAAATTTTATTTTTAATTGTCAATCATAACTATATAATGTATAGATTTATAATTGTATTTTTATAAATTTACATAAATATTAAACACTTAAAATAAATAAATAAATAAATAAATAAATAGGATTTGGCCTTCCAAAAGTGGATGCCAAATTTGGCATTTGTTTTGGAATTAGGTCAAATACAAAAAGGCTAAAATGAGTTTTGGCCTAAGGTGAGAGCAAAATTTGGTCAAAACTCATTTTTTGGCTTACCATGGGAGATGCCCTCCGGATTGTTGATTTATCAAAAGCACAAAATCCAACAAAGGCTCTAAAGATGTTAGGAAATTGATATGTTGATTTGGTAATAAGTTTATTTTTCAATTTTGTAGCTTATGTTGACTAATTTTAGTTCATGGTCAGGGCTCTCACCCTCTGACCATGCACCTTCCGTTTGGAACTTTGGATATGCTTTTACTTAGTTCAAACTAATTTTTGTTTCTTCCAGTTCAAGGCTTTGGTTGAGATTATCTTCCTAATTAATTAGAAAATTCCCACTTCTACCGTTTATAAATGGATATTCCAACTCAATAGTTTTTTAACATAACAGATTTAACAAGATCCTCTAACTTCTTTTCCATGGGAACCTTTGATACTTTTCTTCTTCACATTTGCTACTTTACGTGTTGTCAGGGTGCTTATATGGTTACAAATGCCACAAATATTAGTTGTTAAGATGTTTGGACGGAGTACCTGAAATGAGAGTTGGAGGAATTAAAGGTATTGAAGATTTTAAAGTTCTTACTGCTGGGTCTTAAGTTTACATCAGTTTGTTGCTCCAAAAATGATGGGACAAGGAAATTTTCATTATTTGTATGTTGTAGAAGATGAATTGGATGACCCAAAATATCAACACTATAATATTGGTCAAATCCTTTGGAAACAAAGCACGCACTCATCCTTTTTTTTCTGTTAATTATGATCAGAAGTAATGTTGTGACAAGTATTTATTTTTCCCTATGAAGTGCTATACTTGAAATTTAGGATTATGTATTCATAGCGCTTTATGTTGTTGCACAAGTGCATATTGAAATTGAGGTGTTCGATGAATGCATTTAATTATTTAATATTTCAAAATATCAAATTGAATTTAAAATTAATTTTTAATGTGAGTCATATTGAAATTGATTTATAATTTAGACTAATTTGAAAGTTATAACATATTTTTTTTAATGTTTTGGTTTCTTAGAATTTATACACTAAAACATAGAGTACCTTTTTCTAACTAAGGGTCTAAGACATTATAAAAAAAACATGCACTAAATATCATATTTTTTTATTCATTAGCTATGTAAGGTTTATACTTTTAAACTTAAGGTGTCTTTAACAAATCGGTGGTTTAACATGATGTGTATGTAATAGATAAACTGTCATAGAGGATCCACACTCAATTTTCTTAAGCCAAAAACTATAAGTTTCTTTTCTTTGCTTTCAATTAGGACAAATGTTAGAAGTGTGGAAGCGACTGATTTACTAAGCATGAGCAATATATTAGTAGAAAATTGGCATGTTAAATATTTTGTTTAATACGTCAAACTCGACCAACAACATTATAAAAACATCGAACAAGGTTCGGGAAAAGAACTAGTGTTGTTCATTCTCTGTAAATAGGCGAAATCATTGTTTCGGTACCAATGGTACAAACGATACCATCGGTTATCATAAATAAAACCACGTAAATAAAAATTGTCCGAGACTGTTGGTAACCACAATATCGTACTTTCGATACCAAAATTTTCGGTACCAATAATGTCGGTTACTGCCAATTTCAATTGGTAGGTGGTAGCAAAAAAATACATACCGAATGATATCGATACGGTACATGATAATCCAAATTTTCCCACAGTACCGTCGCGATCCAGCCCTAATAATTCATAACCTTCTCATTTTTGTTTTTTAATAGGAAGAAGTAGTTAGAGAATACCTTCCAATACAAGCATTGATTTATTCACGTCCATATTAACATATGATAGAACAAGTATTAAATCTATAGAATTGTAAATGTAATTACAAAAAGCAAGACATGGGTCTTGTCTTAAAATTCGGCTAGAGCCAAGACACCCCCACATCTGGGTACAACAACAACAATTCAGTATATCCCGCCAGAGGCAAGGTCTGGGAGGGTCTCATCGTATGCACCTTTTCCCCGACAAAGTCGAGATGATGTTTCCACATGACCTAGAAGGCAGGACGAAACACAGAGAGAATCCCACAAAACAAGCAACACACTAAGACAATGAGGAATAAACATCACCACATAAAGAAGCATAAAGAGAGATAAACACACAAAAGACTCTAAAGCCACTAAAGAGTGTATGGTGTGGGCGACACGAAAGCAATAATGATGGTAGACAGGACAGAAGAGTGGAACATAAGACTCAACTGATATTCTCGCTTTCTAATAGCACTCCTCCACTGCAACCCGTTCCAAGTCAGCTCCTCCGTTAGCCCCAAATCTATCAAGTCTTTTCTTATCACCTCCTCTCACTTCTTCTTCGGTCTCCCTCTCCCTCGACGGCCACCGCTAATAACCAGGGTGTCACATCTGCGCACATGCACACTTGGATCCCTCATCTGCAGATGACCAAACCATCTAAGCTAGACTTGATTCCCGCAACTTCTCCTGAATACTCGACACCCCCACTCTTTCTCCGATGAACTCGTTTCTGATTTTGTCACGTATGGTAAATCCGCACATCCACCTAAGCATCCTCATATCGGCCACCATGAGTTTCTGAACATGCGCCTTTTTTGTCGCCCAACACTCCGCCCCATACAACATAGCCGGTCTAATCACCATTCTGTAAAACTTACCCTTTAGTTTGAGTGGCACATTCTTGTCACAAAGAACCCTTGACGCAGCCCTCCATTTTTTGCCATCCAACTTGAATTCAATGCTTGACATCCAAGTCGATCCACCCCTCCATCGCTCTGCATCATTGACCCTAAATACCTGAAACTTTCACTCTTCGTAACGATGTCCCCTCCCAGCAACACATCCTCGTTTCCCTCCCCCTCTGCACCCAGACTGAATTCCACAATCAAATATTCCGTCTTCATCCTATTCAATCTAAAACCATGCTTCTCAAGCTTGACCCTCCATAGTTCTAACTTTCTACTCACTCCTTCCCTCGTCTCGTCCACCAAAACAACATCATCCGCAAATAGCATGCACCATGGGACCTCCCCCTAAATACTCCCCGACACTACATCCATCACAATTGTAAAGAGGAACGGGCTCAAAGCCGAGCCTTGGTGCAACCCGACCCTAACCTCAAAGTACTCAGAATCCCCACCTGGTGTGGACACAAGTATGGGCGCCCCTGCCATACATATCTTGCACAATCCTTACGTAAGTATCGGACAACCCCTTGTCCCTTAAACACTTCCAAATAAGCCCCCTCAGCACTCTGTCATAGGCCTTTTCCAAATCAATGCATACCATATGCAGATTCCTCTTATGATCCCTGTATTTCTCAACTAAGCGCCTCATCAAATGAATGGCCTCCGTAGTCGATCTCCCTGGCATGAAGCCAAACTGATTTATAGAAACATTAACTAACCTCTTCAGCCGAACTTCGATAACTCGTTCCCAAATTTTCATAATGTGACTCAATAGTTTAATACCTCGGTAATTGTTGCACTGCTGAACATCACCCTTGTTCTTGATCAACAGAGGGAACAACTTGCTCCGTCTCTAATCCTCTAGCATCTTCTTCGTTGTCAAGATAACGTTGAAAAGGTGAGCCATTGAAGGGACTCGCAACTAGCTGAGCGCCGGGATGATCGGAGTTTGAGAGGCTCAGAGGATCGTTCATGCTCGCCTCACTTCCGATTTCTCCAGAAGCCGAAGTTCCGATTGTTGCATCCATTGCAGCGATCATATCTGATTGAGAAGCGTCGGATCTACCGTCGCTCTGATACCATGCAAAGAAACCGAAAGAGAGCTTGAATGAGCTTCAACCTTACTCTATCAATGGAGGTTTTCGGTTGAATTTGGAGAAGGGTGTTTGTTGCAATTGATTTTCTTGATTCAATTGATTGAGTTACATTGTATATCAGGGCTTCTATTTATACTACAAGGTAAGGCTCCCTTTACATTTGTGTAATGACTAAAATGCCCTCGTCGTCTACCTTAGGCCACTCATATCTCACTATGCTCATTAACTTGTTCTCGGCGACTTCAACGATAAGCGTGCTTATCTCAATGACTACGATAAGCATCCCTAGCGTTCGTTTTCCTTTCCGTTCTTGATCACTTTCTTCATTAAAATCGTCTCAACATAACGTCTAGATTACCACAAATTTGCACTATCCATAGACTTTATTTGCATTGCCACACATCATTAAATGTAGTTCCATGATCGATCTAAACCGTTCATTTCAACGCAAAATTCCCATACTTGACCTCCAGTCAACCACAAAGGTGACATTCAACCGTACTCGTGAAACTCTTACCATTTCCCTTACATGGATAATTCACATAGCATAAGTAGACATATCAAAGGCGAACCAAATCTCGTTCACCCGATCCTCAAACTCGAAGGGTGCATTGTACTGAGTCACAGCATAAGACGACTTGGAGGATTTCCTGCTTCCCTCCACGAGAGCATACCACTTGGTGCCGGCTAGGCTCGCTTTCAGGGCGGCAGCTTCCTTGCCAATGTCATAGTCATCTGCAAACCCTCCAAATTGCCTGACCGCCACATAGATTGGCGGCCATTTACGAGCGTGGAGGCCCTCAGATGTTGGTGGGTCCGGCTGGTTCACCTTTGGCACGTAGAAGCCCACGATAAATGAGGATTCGCAAAAGGGCCCATCGCTTGGTTGGACTTCGGTTAGCACCGGTGCTGTCATCTCTATCTTCTTCCCTTCGTCGTTCTTCCCACTTATGTAGTTAAACAACCTTACAGATATAAATATATGAAATATATGAAATTTGAAGGTCTTAGATTTAACACAAATTTTGTTATTATAATCTTAAATATATATATATATATATATATTATACAAAATGTTTGGACAAGTCAAGTTATCAGAGGTTAAAATCTGCTATATCATACTCATAACTATATATGATAATAAGAATTAGAGTGATAAATGAGGCCTGGACAAGTGAGTGAAACCACATTTATTTAACCCCCTACAATCCTACATCTACATGTGTGTCTCGAATGTCTGTTTTCCCTTTAATCAATTCACCTACAAATTCACAACAAAATGCATTCCAATTTCCATAATCAAACTCTATCCATTAATCACCCTTAATTAAAGTAAACAATAAAATTCATTTCAATAGTCAAATCCCATACACCTTCATAGTTCATACCCATCTGGAACTCTCGAGGGGTGGGTATGAGTATGACCGATACCAATACACTCATATCCATTCGATATATATCCGAGAAACGTTAGTTTTGTGATGAGTTGAAAGAAAGACGAGTGTTAAAAGAGAAATATGGAAGAATTTAGTGAAAGGAGAGGGAGGTAAAGGTAACTAACTGGAGGAAACCGGTTCGGGTGGCTTCGCGGAAGGAGATATCGGAGATGGGGGAAGTGGCCATCCAGATGGTGGAGTTGTAGCTGCGGATTTCGAATCCATTGCCTTGTTCGATGAGCTTGTAAGCCGGGCATTCGATCCTCTTGCAGTTTGCTGGGAATTCCGCAATTGCAACGCAGATGAGACTGCAGAATAATAGGATGAGGAGAGGTAAATTGTGTGGATGAGTAGGAGTTGCCATTTTCATCTCAATGTCTTTTGGTGAACAAGTATACATATGATTTATACCCAGGTATCTTTAATTTCTATATATATATATATATTTTTTTTTTATTAATCTCTTTATATCAGGAAATCATATTCTGAAATTTACAACTAAAATTTTAAAATCAAAGTGTACTTCTTGTTTATCCTGATTATTTATAAGAAGTTTAATTATAAACACTAAGGGTGTGTATGGGTGGTATTTTTAACTGAGAAAATTAAAGTATGTGAGGCTGTTTAAAAAATAAATGGAGCATCAAAATAAACAAAAATCAGTTAAAAAAATGTGTTTAAAAAAAGATACTAGAAAATAAAGGTTATTTTGGTGTTTATTTTGCAAAAGTATTGTTTTACCCCTTGCTTTTTATCTTATTTGGTTTGAAAGTACCACAATACTCCTAATAATAACCAAATAAATTGCAGTTTTTTCAAATAAAATGTTTTTCGCTACATACAGAAATTATCTTATTGTTTAAATTTTTAACTATTTTTACCAATAATTTATAAATTTTACCTACGAACCCTAAATAAACGCCAAGTCAAAATTTGAGATTTTCTTGGATTCTAGATTTTTCTACGTCTTGTTGCACACTAAAATTGTTGTCCATCTTTGTAAGCCACATATATTGAAGGAGAATATGTGGAGTAGAATTGAACAAGTAGCAATATATGTGTAGAAAGGATAAACCTTTTAAAGGAGTGGAGTAGAGTAGAGAGTTTCACAAGGGGGAATCTCCTTTTATCACTTGTGCAGTGTATGTGTAGTACATTATAACATGTGGATATCCTTTTAAATTTTGTATGCACATTTGCATTGTGATAGTCGATACCATGTACACTCTAATGACAGTAGAAACTGTCCAAGGGATAAAATCTTGCATTCTCAGCTATGTAGCATAGCTTTAAAACCCCCTTATGATTAGAATCGGATATTGGAACATTAGAGGCTCTAGGAGACCGCTTCTGTGGCAAGAGATTAACCAAATCAGATATAACAACAAGATTAAATTATTTGCTCTAACAGAAACCAAATCAAGAGATCCTCCTAAGGATGACCAAATCAAAACCTTGGGATTTCACAAAGCTCTATGCATTCCCTCCACAGGTACCAAAGGTGGAATATGGCTCCTGATTAGAAATCACAAAATTCTAAACAATATGGTAATCCTTGAACAGAACCAAAGGTACTTTCTGATCAAATTAACTATCTGTCAGCTCGACCTAGCCATCCTTTTTGTCTATGCTCCTTCTGTGGAGGCGGAAAAGGATGGTTTCTGGGCTAACCTCATTACTACCGTCAATACACATAAGCTTCCTGTATTAATCATTGGAGACCTCAATGACATAGAGAGTGACACTGAGAAGATTGGTGGAAGTGCCCCCTCTCTTTCCAGATTCCATCGAATCAAGCATATCAAAGAAGAGCTTAATCTGCACACGGTCCCGTTCACAGGATCTCCATTTACCTGGAGAAAAAGCACAAACAACCCTATCAATACATATGAGCGTCTCGACAGGGCCCTTGCCCATCAAGATCTTATGACCCACTTCAAAAGTTTGAAAGTTCATCACCATTCTTTCTCTTCGTCGGACCACTGCCCTATCACTCTCCATCTAGGGTCCTCAAATGATATCAAAGGAACCCCCTTCCGCTTTGAAATGGCCTGGTCAACCAACCCGAATCTTGAGCGCTTAGTCACCAAGGTATGGAAAAACAAACTTTGTGGATCCTTTGGCTATGTTTTCATGAAAAAGCAGAAACTTCTCAAAAAGAACATCAAAGAATGGTGAAAAACTAATGGCAACAACATTCTTAAGCAACTAACAGTGGTAGACAGTAGCATTCAGAAGCTACAACTTCAACTCCCTTGGGGTACACTATCATCCAATGAAATCAGAAAGCTAGCTAGACTTGAAAAGAAGAAATCAGCTCTCCTTGAGTACAATCTGAAATTTTGGAAGCAAAGAGCTAAAATAAAACACCTCCAACTGGGAGACAGAAACACTAGGTACTACCAAACTGTTGTCAAAATAAGGAACTTCAGAAACGCTACTGCTACTTTTACCGCCAAGAACGGCAACCTCCTGACAAATGATCAAGAAATTTCTGATCAGATCACTAAAGAAACGAGGGAGAGATTTATAGCTCAACAGAGACCTCCTATTTCTCACGAACAAATTAAGCATATACAAGCTCAAATTACTCCCAGTGACAATTCTACCCTTTTAACCCCTCCCACTAATAAAGAAATAAAAGATGTCCTGAGTAGCATGACAGAAGACAAAACCCCTGGTCCGGATGGTTTCCCTCCGGAATTTTATATCAAATACTGGGGAGTCATTGGACCCTCTCTGTGCAAAGCAGACAAAGCCTTCTTCCACTCAGGGAGCATGCTAACTGAAATAAACCAAACTTTTATAGCTCTTATTCCCAAAATTGAGAACCCCTTGAACATTAATCATTATAGACCAATCAGCTTATGTAATACTATTTATAAACTGATAACTAAAATTATAGCCAACAAACTCAAACCAATCCTAAATAAACTAATCAACCCATTCCAAGGTGCTTTTGTAAAAGGAAGATCTATTCATGACAACACTTTGATAGCACATGAAATTTTTCACACCTTCCACAAACAAAAAGGAAAAAGAGGATGGATGGCTCTTAAGTTAGATATGGAAAAAGCCTACGACAGAATTAGCTGGGATTACATCAGAGCTACCCTCACCAAATTTGGTTTTGCCCCACAATGGATTACATGGGTTATGAATTGTATTACTACAACCACTTTCTCAGTTCTAGTCAATAATCGCCCTGGAACTCAGTTCAAACCAGAAAGAGGCATAAGACAAGGGGACCCTCTTGCCCCCTACATCTTCATCCTAGTCATGGAAAATCTGGCCAGGGAACTAATTGAAGAAGCAACATACGATGATAATCTCATTGGAATCAAGCTAACAAAAAATAGTACAACAATCCCGTTCTTAACCTTCGCAGATGACACGATCATTTTTTCCAAAGCATCCCATAAGAGCCTTCATACCATACGGAACATTCTCAACAACTTTTCAAATCTTTCAGGACTAACTATTAACTACAATAAGAGTTCTATCCAAGTCTCAGAGAATGTCGGTCCAAATCTGGCCAACTCCCTAGCCCGTGATATGAATATTCCCATCTCTAAAACCCTCGAAAAATATTTAGGAATACCTCTTGTAAGGGGCAGAGTAAAAAATGAAGTGTTTAATGATGCTATACATAGCCTAAAAAAACAACTACCCAAATGGAAAGCCTCGTCTCTTAGTCAAGCAGGGCGAATGACGTTGATACAAGCAAACTTAAGCTCCAAAACCAATTATCTAATGCAAAACTTTCTCCTGCCTAAAGGCATCTTAAATCAAATTAACCAAATCCAGAAAAATTTCTTCTGGAATAAGCTAAACTCTGAAAGATACACCCCTTTGATCAGCTGGGACAAAATCTGCAAACCCAAGGAACAAGGAGGACTAGGACTAAAACTTGCTGAAGATATGAACATAAGCCTTCAGTTGAAACTCCTTTGGAAAATCTGTTCAGAACCTAATAACATTTGGGTTAAAATAATAAAAGAAAAATATTTACAACTGGAATGCCTAATGGAAAGATCAACACAGAACACTTCCTGGCAATTTGGCAGACTCCTTCAATTAAGAGGAAAATTTATGCAAGGGCTACAATGGATAATAGGAAATGGAGAATCGATCAATGTCTGGAAGGACCCTTGGCTCCCCAACTATGATCTCACGAGTTTTCAAGACTACTTTGATCCTGAGCTAAAAGTAAATCAACTTTTTGACTCAAGTAAACAATGGGATACCTCACTTCTCCACGAGATCTTTCCAAATAGCATTGTCCAAGACATCATCAAAATCGAAATCCCCTATTGGGATACTCCCGATAAACTTATATGGAAGCTTAACTCGGACGGACAATTCACTCCGAAATCTGCCAGACAAATGAATCTCAATAATAGTAGCACTTCAAGGGACTACAATTGGATATGGAAACTTCATCTTCCCCCTAGAACTAAAAACCTTCTTTGGAAAATGGCCACTGATAGCCTAGCCACTACATAACGATTAAATAGATACTATAATAGAGTACCATCTAGCTGTTGCTTATGTGGAAACAATAATGAAGACAACAACCACCTTTTTATCCTTTGCCCCTGTTGTAAGAGGAAATCGAGAATGCAAAACAATAAGTAAACAAAGTAAAGCAAACCGATCGGATCCCAGCAAATAATGTTCAAGACTCCCTCCAAATGTAGTAAGAGCAAGTCAGGTTCGAATCCTCGAGGAAGCTGGTCAGCGGATCCTAGGCAGCGGTGGAATCTCACGGACAGAAGTCGACCACAGTGGTACTCGACCTCGACTAAGGGCTAGTCGACAGGGGTCAGGCACGGTCGAACAGGGCAGAGCTCTCGGCGAAGTCTACTCGACCTCGACTAGGCGTACTCGATCTCGAGTAGGACCTTCGTCGACTTCGGCTTGTCTTGTCGAGTCCCTGCACAATTGAGCTACGACGATCTGGGATCGGAGGTCAGTGGTCGAGGTCAACCAGAAGCTGGTCGAGATCGACAAAGGGGAAGAAAACGTAAAAACAAAAGCAGTTTCGGTTTTGTGACTTTATGAATGTGGGGAACTTCCAAGATTAGGGTTTGCGACAACGATCACCATGCAAGCGAAATATAAATCACAAAAGGCGGTAACTTTATCGATAAAGGAAAAGGCTTTCACCTAATCCGACAAATAGGAATATAAATCTCGCGACAAATAATCCTAATTGCATCTATTCCTTTTCATAATTAGTATTTATAATCTTTCGAATAGAAATCCTAATTACTACCCAAGTTTCGCAACATGAGTTCTTCAATTTCTCAATCAAAGATAAAGCACATAGGGAATAGATTAAGATAACGACAAAATACCTCCTTCTTCAATTTCTCAATCAAAGAATGGTGAAAAATGGCCTTTTCTCCAGCTGTACCATTCTTAGCTTCTCCATGAGTTTCCGTTAAGCTCCAAAGTGCGTCCGATTTCTGCGAAATATAACCAAAACTTGTGTAGACCTCCATATATTGCAAATAAGTGTAAACTACACAGATTCTGTATTATTCTAACCCAAATGTATGCAATGTATGCAGAAATCGATATAAAAGTAAGTGTAAAACATGGCGAATTAGGCTCACAACAAACACCCCATACTTAAGCTTGTTTGTCCTCAAGCAATACTTTTAATTGTCATTCAGGGGAATAAATCAAAACTCTCAACATCTTAGATTCATTCTTATATGTCCCTGCAATCAATTACCATCCTCGAAAAGGTACTAGTGTCACAGATTCATGCATGTGCAAATATGTAAAAGCAACATCTACTCACAAAAGGAGGGTTATGCACACATTATTTTTATGTGACAAAGCATTGATAATCAAGAAGACTTTAATTTAAGCTCATGAAGGAGTAGATTGGTAAAAGGCTAAAAGGTGGGCAATTTTTGGCAATGTGGTGCTTTTATGATCCGGGGAAATGGAGTATTTCCAAACTTTGAGTTTCATTCCACATTCTTCCTCCAAATCATTCATCACCTTTCATATTGCTTTTCTCAATAATAATGCTTTTACCTCTCTAACCTCAGCACTTCCTTCTCGCGAGTCGCAAACATGGGTGTCATGAATGGCCCCGGATACTTAGTGTTTTGGACTCCTCACAATGTGTCCCATCTCTCCAAACTATTATCTCAGAGAGCAGGGTCAATCTACCTTTATCTCCTGAGGTGATTGGATTTTCTTTCACTCATTAAATTTTCCATATATTCAAACAATTTCCTTCCAAACTCCAATAATAATAATAATCACAAATACCATATGACATCTCCATTATGTAACATCATTCTCAACATAATCCCCGGATAAGGTAAAGAATGGCAAATATTTAGATCATGTGGAGCAATATTTGAAATAAGGCATAATATGGCTTTTGTGATGTATAAGCATAGGTAAGGCTAGGATTTTAAACAATGAGCATTATATGGAAATATAAAGTCCTCCATCCTCTTATCATGCAACATGTCAAAAGCAACTTTAAATTTTACCTCCTTTCATGGTTTTCAAGAAAATATGCATTTCATTGTGACTTCCCTTTACTAGGCAATTTCATGCTATATCTCTAATGAATCCAATTTTGCATCGTCGAGTTTAATATAAAGCTTCCATGACATTATTCAAAAATTTCAAAAATTTCAATGGGGGTCATTTTTTCTCAAATTTTTGGAAATAATGCATTTTAGCACATAAATCAAATAATGCATTCCAAAAATAGCCATGTAGCAATTCCAAGAAATAATGCATATATGTAAAATATGATCAAATAAATCAAATATGCACATAGTAAGCCCTTCCCCCACCCCATACTTAAAATTTACAGTGTCCCCACTGTATAAAATCAAATAAAAACAAGAGTAAAGGAGGGAACTCACAGGATCATGTCGAGGAGGTCAAAACTGGTCTAGGTCGAGTAGGTGCTTGTCGATATCGAGTACTCCTTACTCGATGTCGAGTAGCTTCGTCTGCGTCCGGTGAAATCAGAAGTCGAGGAGTGTGTGGTCTAGTCGATGTCGAGTTGGCCTCCTCGAGATCGAGTAGTTCTCGGCTTCTCCTCTTCGTCGTTGTCGACTTGGCCTTCGTCGATTCCGACTGATTTTCAGGGACTTCTTTCTCCACTTTTCGCGATCCTTTATATGCTTGCTCTAGATTTTAAAAAGACATGAAACCAAAAACAAAACAAAAACCAAAAACCAAAAACCAAATGAAAGTCCCAAAAAGTTTATAAAGTATATATACATGCTCTAGATTTTAGAGTCGCTAGGCCGACTTTCTCCATTAAGCATTAGCCTGGCTCATCTTTGTCCGGAGGTATAGGTGGATCTGGTGGTTCCTCCGGTGGTGGGAAGCGTGGGATGTCATCCGTTTGCATCATGTGAAGAAGCTTGAACCTCCCTGAGTGGATGCTCCATGGCTCCTTCCATCCATCTTCCTGGGCTCCAGCTGGCATGCATAAAGGAATATATAAAGGAAATTTGCATACCTCATCATCATAGCTCTTCCGTTCCATTGGTTGATTTGTTTGCACGTCTCCATCACAGCAAAACAGTGGAGTGGGAAGAGATATTTCCACCTCATCATGCGGAGCAGCATGCCACTTTGCGAGGATCCCATACTTGAATATGAACATCGGTTGCTCAAAATTGTCAGGAATAGCCTTCACCATATAAGGCAAAAGTGACTTTGAAGCACCATGGGCAACGACGTCCGGATTTTGCGTTGGTGGCTCTTCTTCTTCTTGGGATCCTTCCAAAGATTCTTCAAAGATAGATAGTGAAATAGAAATAGAGGAAGGACATACTTGGGTTTCTGTGGTACAGACGATTTCGGCTAGTGTTTCTGGATCAGTTCCTCCAGAATGTGTATATGTCGAGTCCAGGTAATGTTCCCATCTACGCAACACAAGCTTAGCTTCTGCCTGCCTCGCACGCTCAACTGCTTGTTCCCTTGCTGTCCTTTCATTGGCGATAGTGGCATCCTTTGCAGCTAGCTCCCTGGTAAGCCTTGTGATCAGTTGTTCTTGTGTTTCGGCAGCCGCCATGGCTCTTTTCAGTTTAGAATGGATGTGTAGGATGCGTTCCGGATCATCTTAAGGTGTCAAGCTCACGTGGTTGACCAGAACGGCGCATACACCTGCAAAGTAACTCAAGAAAAACGTGAAATTCTAACTACCTAAGGCGCGAATGATAGCTTCCCCGGCAACGGCGCCAATTTGTTGTAAGAGGAAATCGAGAATGCAAAACAATAAGTAAACAAAGTAAAGCAAACCGATCGGATCCCAGCAAATAATGTTCAAGACTCCCTCCAAATGTAGTAAGAGCAAGTCAGGTTCGAATCCTCGAGGAAGCTGGTCAGCGGATCCTAGGCAGCGGTGGAATCTCACGGACAGAAGTCGACCACAGTGGTACTCGACCTCGACTAAGGGCTAGTCGACAGGGGTCAGGCACGGTCGAACAGGGCAGAGCTCTCGGCGAAGTCTACTCGACCTCGACTAGGCGTACTCGATCTCGAGTAGGACCTTCGTCGACTTCGGCTTGTCTTGTCGAGTCCCTGCACAATTGAGCTACGACGATCTGGGATCGGAGGTCAGTGGTCGAGGTCGACCAGAAGCTGGTCGAGATCGACAAAGGGGAAGAAAACGTAAAAATAAAAGCAGTTTCGGTTTTGTGACTTTATGAATGTGGGGAACTTCCAAGATTAGGGTTTGCGACAACGATCACCATGCAAGCGAAATATAAATCACAAAAGGCGGTAACTTTATCGATAAAGGAAAAGGCTTTCACCTAATCCGACAAATAGGAATATAAATCTCGCGACAAATAATCCTAATTGCATCTATTCCTTTTCATAATTAGTATTTATAATCTTTCGAATAGAAATCCTAATTACTACCCAAGTTTCGCAACATGAGTTCTTCAATTTCTCAATCAAAGATAAAGCACATAGGGAATAGATTAAGATAACGACAAAATACCTCCTTCCGCAATCGCTAATCCGCCGACATGGCTTTCGTTGGGCTCACCCCAACCCCAGAAGTAGGTGGACTACTCACGCCTCATTGCAATCGCAGACATCATTGATTTGAAAGAAATAACTTGCAGTAACTAAATTCGAAGCTTTTACAATTCCGGCAATCAACCGTCGTAAACTGCCAAAACCTTAAAAACCCTAAACTCCTAAATCTCTATGTGTGATTGTATCTCTGAAATTGAATGAATAAAACTGAGCCCCATGGGCTTTATTTATAGGCTTCATTCCCTAGATATTCTAGGAAAGAAGATATCTATCTTCATCTAAAACTATATCTAAATTGCTTAAAGATAAATAAATTGTTTTTAGAAAATAAATAAACAAGGAAAAGATAAAACTAAATAAGGTAGGTCTTCATGTCTTGATAGATTTCCCTCCATAGATAGACTTTGATCAATTTTGGATAGATCTTCTCGGCCAAGCTGTCCTCCTTCATGCCCAAGCAATCTCAATTCTACTCGGACAAGCCAAGTCGAGAAGTTTCTGGAACGTGGTCGATCTCGACTAGGGCGTGGTCGATCTCGAGTAGAGATGGTCTGGCTCGACTTGTCGTCTCGGCTAGCTGGTGCTCGACAGACTCGGACAAGGCTCCTGGTCCTCGTCGATGTCGAGTAGCCTTAGTCGACCTCGAGTAGGATGGCTCTGTCGACTAGGCTTCCTCGGGTTGCTCTCCTCGGCACGCTCGGATCGGGACTCAGGGGCTCGTCGGTCTCGAGTAGACCCTCGTCGATCTCGAGTAAGATGGTTCATCGACTAGGTCTCTTCGGCAGCGTCGGGTAGATCTCCTCGACATGCTCCTCGATCTCGAGTAGCTTTACTCGATCTCGAGTAGAGTCGGTTTTCAGCATTCTGCGCTGTTCTTGAAACGCACTTTCCCGAGTTCTCGTTCGTCGGATTGATGCATATGACCATGCGTTGGAAAGCTCTTTCCAAGGGCTACAACTCTCATGAAGACATCAAAGCTTGATTCAGAACGAAGAATGGTGAAAATGGCCTTTTCTCCAGCTGTACCATTCTTAGCTTCTCCATGAGTTTCCGTTAAGCTCCAAAGTGCGTCCGATTTCTGCGAAATATAACCAAAACTTGTGTAGACCTCCATATATTGCAAATAAGTGTAAACTACACAGATTCTGTATTATTCTAATCCAAATGTATGCAATGTATGCAGAAATCGATATAAAAGTAAGTGTAAAACATGGCGAATTAGGCTCACAACAGCCCCTTCACCAGAACTGTCATTGCCGCCTTTGAGCAATTGACGGGGAAAAACGTTCCATTAATACCCATAGACTGCAACAACATCAATGACCTTTTTAACTCGGCCCGTGATAAAAAAACCATCGAAGAGCTTTGCTTTGTCTGGCAAAAAATCTGGGAAGTCAGAAATGAGGTAATCTTTAGGAACAAAAAACTGGATACCTCTCACCAAATTGCTATTAGAATATTTGGAGATCTCAAGGACTGGAAAAATGTAACTACTACAAAATCTCAATCTCTGAACCATAGTTCGAAGAGGAAGCGTAACTCTAGATGGACCAAACCACCTAGGGCTATCTACAAAATTAATGTAGATGGCTCTCTGAAACCCACGGGCGATTGCCAAGTGGGAGGGCTTATTAGGGATCATTATGGTTCTGTGATTGATATCTTTCAGTTTGAAACGAATGCTACCTCTCCTCTGCAAACGGAGGCTTCAGCTTTTTGTGCAGGTGTGAACTTAGCCCTATCCAAAGGGCTACGTAGAGTTATAGTCGAAGGTGATTGCTTGGAGGTCGTCAAGGCAATCAACGATAGCTCTCATGTCAGATGGGAAATTCTGAGGGAAGTGGAACTTATCAAGAATCTTAGATCAAGCTTTGAAAGCATCGAATTCAGACACTGCTACAGGGAAGCAAACAAGGCAGCTGATTTCATATCTAGATCTAGGGATACTTGTACGTATTTGAACCTCCCTACTCATTGGGATCTCTGTAACATCATCCGCCTGGATGATCATGGTGGTACCCTACCTTAGTAAGGACCACCTATTTTTTGCCTACTGTAAAAAAAAAAAAAAAAAAAAAAAAAAAAAAAAAAAAACATGTGGATATCCTTCATAAATGCGGATTGCATGTATGTAGCACACAATCATACATATTTCCCAAAAGGGGGAACGCTCTCTTTGAGCCGTGACCTAGCTGCCGCCGCCAACAGGCATCACCATCTTCAACCTACCTTCATCTCAAACCTCCCGCCTCTACACA
The DNA here is from genome assembly GCA_037127255.1 of Persicaria tinctoria. Lineage (NCBI taxonomy): Eukaryota > Viridiplantae > Streptophyta > Magnoliopsida > Caryophyllales > Polygonaceae > Persicaria > Persicaria tinctoria. Next base: position 57,238,296 of record JBANSL010000007.1, on the reverse strand, counting down.
ACTTTCGTTGCCGCCCTTTTATGAATCAAGAGCTCACCAGCCGTCTCGCCTTACCTTCGACTTAGCCACCCACCGGCTTGTTCGGCCTCCTTCGCCGCCCTCTTGGCCCGCCGCCATGGCCTGTTTCCTTGGGTCGACGTCTACCGCAAGCTAGTCGCCGACTCCGTCACGATGGCCACCGATGCTTGGAGTTGTGAAATCACTCGCTGCATCGGTTGGTGTTCGCCACGTTTGAGTTTCCGACCTCCGTCGCTAATCGTCGGCCGACCTCCCCGGCAATTTGGGCCTGCTGCCTATGCAGGCTTCCGCTGACCCGCGGCTCCGCCCATGGCCTTCATAAGGGTTTCGCCCCTTCATGACCGTCTCAGTCTTCCTTCCCACCAGTTTATACAAAAATGGGTTGTTTTTTCGTCCGTACTTTCATTCACTTTCTTGTTCATTGTTGCTCTTTTTAGCTTCTTTATCTCGTTTTTTATCGCCTCAATTTGGGATTATCCTTGTGGTAACCTGTTCACGATCTAGTTATCGTCCTTGAGAGTTGAGATGAGTGCGTGGGGTTTGATTTGGGAAATGATGTGGTTTGGGTTTGATTTTGCGGTTGGTGTACTGTGTTGTTCTTGTTGTGTTGCAGGCTTCTTGTGAGCGATGGTTGATTTGTCATGTTCGATGACGTCGTGGATGTGCGTTCGACACCTGATGGCTCTTTTGAGCCCATAATCTGAGGTGTCCGCTAGTGTTCCCCAGAGTTCTCTGAGTGCGTTGTCTCTTTGGCCGATCGTTTCGTTCTTCTTTTGGCTTGTGATTTTCAGTATAGGATGACTCGTACGTTTTCTTGTATTTTAATTATTTCTGTCATTTGCTTATGTACTTTACTTTATGTCATTTGCTTCTTATTGTACATGATGGTTAGTCCATCTACCTACCGGCTTGTCCGGTCTCTCGGTTTCTCTAGGCTTGTCTAGAGAACCGAATTCTTATCTTGCTTCAAAAAAAAAAATACATATTTCCCAAAGGTGTATGTTATACAACATAAATATACTATATGGATTTCAAGGCCAAAAAAATTATATCGACGTTATGTAAGTTGACTGTTCTTATTATTGTAAAATGTGAAAACGATATATTTATATGGAATTATTTGAAAATAAAATTCATCATTTAAGGAGATATGCAGTATTTTTACATTTTTTTTCTGATGCGTAGATGTCATGTGGGTGCAATGATGTGAGATGTATCTTTTATTTATTTACAATTATTTAATAATGTGGATGTAATGACGTGGGATATATCTTTTCATATATTTTTAGTGAGATAATATTATTGTGCTTCCAAAACATAGAATAACATGATTGATATTTCATAAGATAAAAGATAAGCGTAAATAAACGATAAAAGTAATTGTAAATAAATGAAGATAATATAAAGTTTTTTAAAACATAAGGATTATATAAATATTTTTAATCAATTTGAGAAATTGAGATAGTGGGTGATATTTTCTTTATTTTTGAAGTTTTTTAAATGCGCGGTAGATGACATGTAAATGCCATATAGGAGGTTGTATGGAAGAAGATAAAAGAAGTAGACGAGGTGGGTGGAATGCTATGGAATTAATATGTGAAATGAAGACTTTTTGTGAAGCAACCTTGGAACAACAACAACAACATAACAAGCCCAATATATCCCGCTCATAGCAGGGTTTAGGGGGTCGAAATATACGCACTCTTGACCCGACTAGGTCGAGAGGGTGTTTTCTAATGACCCATAACAAGACATCAAAGAAAGATGATAGCACACATCTATATCTATATCTATATCTATATCTATATCTATCTATATAAAATACTAAAGCAGAGACCGCTGGAGCGACCTCATGGGCACGGAATTTTCTGGATTAAACGGGATTATTTTTTCCTGCGTGGCATTCTCTGGATTAAAGTGGTATTATATTTGTGGGCCACATCAATTAATAAACCAATATAACTAGGTGAAAAACTTATCTTTCTAGACCAAATAATATATCCAATATAACCTTATATTTTAATTATAATTGTTGAAAACATCTTTGAGAATAAATAATCTATCCACAAACTTGGTCATATATTTAATTAGAATTGTGGAGATTGGCACGGTAGATAAGATTCAACCTTATATTTTTATATCCAATAATCTATCTAATCAAATATATTTATCCAATAATAATAATAATAAGTTATTGTTGAAATTAATTATGACTATATTACAAAAGAAATCTATATAAAATATATTTATATATAGCACTTTGATGGATTATTTTGAATATTTTTCTTAACATACTGCATGATATGATATTTTCTGAACATATAATAAATAAACATAAACCCTAGGGTTATTTTTTAAGAGTCAAATAATTGAAATAAGATACATAGGTTTGAATTTTAATCACAAATATTATTTTATACATTTTTTAATGTCAAATTCATTAACATTATATCTTCAATATATATTTACGAAGGTAAAATTAATATTTGTAGGTTGAATAACTCAAGCACGTACGGTCAACAACTATAGAAGAAATCATTAGTTGTAAACTCATATACTCCGTAATATTATTATAGTTAAATGTTATATACTCTTTTTTTTTATCCTACCAAATTTCTCTACCATTTAGTTTGCCATCAACATTTAGTATTTGAGAGGTGAAATTTTGATCCATATGATAACAATTTCAATTCGTTAGCTTTTGATTAATTAATTAATATTATTTTATACTATACTGTTCTATACTACGTACTCTATACTCCTAATATCAATATCAATCAATAAACTATACTATTCTATACTACTAATATCAATATCGATCAATATTATTTTATTATCTATATCTATATCTATATATCTATATAAAATACTAAAGCAGAGGCGGTGAGATTATTTTATTATTTTATACTCATTTAATTGGGCCCATTTACCTTTAAATTAGACCCATTTACCTTAAAATTGGACCATTTTCATTTTAAGAGTGATTTTCATTTGAACCATTACCACACGGCACACACATACACACACTAAAGCAGAGGTCTGAAACGGCCTCTGGTGCGATCTCAAATCCGTGGAATTTTATGAATTAAAACGGAATTTTTTTGCTTACGTGTCATATTCTGGATTAAAATGGTATTATATTTTTGGGCCACATCAATTAATAGGTCATTATTGTTAGGTAAAAAAATTATCTTTTTAGATCACTGAAATTAATTATGATTATATTACAAAAAAAAATCTATATATAACTTACCCATAAATAAGTCAAAAAAAAATTTTAAAAAAATAAAAGTGGTGAAAAAGAACAATTGATATAGGTTAACAATTTCTTTATTGGTTTAGAGATATAATCGGCTGAACATAAATATTTACAAAATCATTGTTTTTATTATTAATTCTGGTTTGTTACTAATGATGAAAAGAAAAATAAATAAATAAATAAAAACTTATAAAATGACATATATGATAGGTGAAAAGAGGTAACGATAAAGATTTATCTCCAAATATAGCTTTTTAATTATAAATTGTTACTCCATAGATAAAATATAATTTATTAAGAAAACGCGCAACCGCGCGGGTACCGATACTAGTAAAATACTAAAGCAGAGGCCGATGGCGCGACCTCACGGGCACGGAATTTTCTGGATTAAACGGGATTATTTTTGCTCACGTGGCATTTTCTAGATTAAAGCGGTATTATATTTCTGGCTCATATCAATAAATAAACGAATATAGTTAGCTAAAAATTTATCTTTTTACATAAACTTATCTTTCTAGATCACTGAAATTCATTATGACTAAAAAAAACTTATCTTTCTGAATTCAAATGATGTTATCTTTTTTATTATTTGATCAACCTTATATCTATCTAATATTTGGTTCATTATTAATAACCCAATATAATTTTGTCATCTAAATTAATGGAAATCTATCATGTATATTTATTAATTAATTTAATGTTACGTTTTGGAGTAGAATATCTTATAATTATCACCCTTGTATTTTTTTTTTAATAAAAATAATTATTGCCCTTTATTCCCTTTTTTTAATCAAATGATACTATTTTTTTTTAAAGCGGGATTATTTTTGCTTAGGTGTCATATTCTGGATTAAATTGATATTATATTTTTTGACCATAAAAAATAATAAGTCAATATAGTTGGGTAAAAAACTTATCTTTCCACATATCTTGATGATTGGTGAATTTTGATAACATTTTCTTACCTATCCTCTAACCGGTCGGCCACCTTCATTAATTATCACAATTAATTAAAACTAATCTTATCACATATATCTCACATAATTTTATCACATATTAAAATTAATCTTTCCTTCTAAATCACTGCTACGTACAATAGTTACATTTTATTGATTCGTAATAAGTCTTCAATTTTTGCTACCCAATTAAATATATATAATTAATAATTAATAAATAAGTATTGTATGACTTTTTGACACGGTTTTTAAAGAGATAAAAACTATATAAAATATTATCTTTTTAATTATTTTTATATAATTTTATACTTATTAAAAGTGTAAAATTATTTTTGAAAGTAATTAAAAATTTATTATTTTATAAAGATTTTAGCTCCTTAAAAAACGTGTCGCAAAGTTAAATAACATTTATTTCTGAACGGGGAGAGTATATAAAATATTAACTTTTTAAAATAATTTTTTAATATATTTATATATGGTTTTATTTTTGTGAGTCACGTCAATTAATAATCTAATATAATATTTTAATGTAATTAATATAATAAAATATAATCTATATTCTATATCAATTTTTAATTTATATCTATTCCAATATTTTTAAAATTTCGCAAAAATCAAATCGTTCAATCGAATGACAAAAAAAGAACTATAAAAAACAGAAAATAAAGGCTTTTCGTAACACCAATAAAGAAAACATCTATGCGTGGCTAGGGTTTATTAATGTTGTGGTGGATATCTAATACAACTATTAATATGAGACCCTCTATTTATAATGGATGGTAAACATTGTTATCGGTAAATTTTCTTTACCTGTTGATTTCATTGCTCCTATATCTAAATATGTTTACATGAGAATAACACCGCAATTTTTATATACTAAATACGTACTAATGATTGTCAAATGCATAGTGATTGTTTTAATAATTCAAACTTGAAATCGAACTTGCTACTCGGTAAATTTAATTAAATTTAATAATTCAAATAAATAATATGGTATTCATATATTAGTTGTTATCCATAGTTTTAGTTTAAAAAAAAACTTATCGTGGAGTGTTTTCATAGATAGAATTGTTTTATTTTTTCAATCTATATTCCGTAGATAGAATTGTTTTGGTCTCTTATCATACAACTAAATTTATATAATATACTAACTATACTGAATATTGATTAATTGACCATTTAAAAGAAACTGAATTGTGTTCTTTATTTGAAATAAAACGTACACCATATAAGATTATATTTTATCCCACAAGATCAAATGATCAATGTAAATGGGTAAAATAATACTCTCTTCGTTAATTAAAACTCGACGTTTTACTATTCAGGTAAACTTTTTTAGGTGTTAAAAACTATATAAAATGTGGTGGTAACATAAGATCGATGACATATAGATAAATAGATAAAGATCATTGTATTTTTGGGTCACATCAATTAATAAACTAATACAGTTAGGTAAAAATTTATCTTTCTAGATCAAATAATCTATCCAATATTATTTTTAGTTGTAAAATATTATTTCACTTTGTAATCTTAAACAAATATAATATTTAATTATTGTACATCTACTTTGCTGATTTTTTTTTACAATATATTAATATTTTACTTTAGCCATTTAAACTAAATTTAAGGTTTAACCAACTTATAAAAAAGGATCATGTAGATAATTTTTTTTATGAAGCACGATTTTACGAAGTTAATCAATCTAATTTTTTTGTTATCATAAAATATAGTATAAATCAAACATAAATATGTACCACGCCGTCAAGATTCTAAAGGATGAAGAAGAAATATTTGGTCAATATTCTACCTTTTAGATCAAATTGAATATAATATATTTATATATGATTCTATTTTTATGAGCCACGACAATTAATAATCTAATATAATATTTCAAACAAATTAACATAAAAAAATATAATTTATTAATAAAACGCACAAACGCGCGGGTACCGAATACTAGTTCTACAAACAACAACAACCTAGGAAGAAGATCCTTTTGTTTTTATAGTAGTGTAGATAGATATATAAATAATTTTTTAAAAATAAAAAACATTTACTGTTTACCATGGAAACCCCCAGTTAAAAAATTCCAATGAAAGAGGCAATTGGGCCAACATCCATGGGCATCGTATTGGGCCGGATTTGGAGTGGTCTTGAAGCCCTAAAACCCCTCTTTATCTTTCAAAACCTGTTGCAGCAGCCATCCATGGTGTGTCTCTCTCTCTCTCTCAAATCTCAATGAATGAATGCAAACTAAGGTGAGGGAGAATGAGGAAATAAAACAAAATAAAGATGAGAAGATCCAGTGATCTTTTACTGCTGGTGAAAATTGCCCAGCTTATTCCCAAAGCTGCAGGCGGTTTTCTGTTTGTAGTTTAAGCTTTCAACTGGAAATGCTGTTTCTTCCTTACTCATCTGACTCCCCTCACCCACTTTAACATGCTTTTCTTTTAAAACAATTTTTTTTAAATTATCTTCATACCCAGATATAAGGAAACCAACTATGAATTTGCCAGATTCAATTAAGGGATTTTTCTCAACAGTATTATTTTTATTTTTTTTTTGGCGTGGGAAGGTTGTCTGTCATATACAATTATATAGGGGCGGGCACAAGTCCCGCAAATCCCGTCCCGCATCCCGTCCCGATCCCGTCCCGCAAAATATACGAGGGACGGGACGCGAGACGGAAAGTTCTTGTCCCGCAAATCCCGTCCCGTCCCGCATATATATATATATATATATATAAAACTATATATATTTTATATAAAAAAATTTAAAACTAAATATACATAATGTCGGTTTTAATTTAGTTTCACCCATTGTGGGTGTATATAATATATATAGCCTACTGTATTTGGAGCCAATATTCACTTGAATTTGATTAAATGTTCTCTTTGTCTCTCAGTACGTAGCAAATGTTGTGTGTGTATATATATACACACCTCAGTAGCATTTTTATTAAATTAACCTCAGTAGCATATATACAGAATTCAGTAGAATGCTACATAATTTTATTTTTAATTCAGTTTTATTAGATTATTTTAGATAAAAAAATTATGAGGAATAAGTCCCGTCCCGATCCCGTCCCGTCCCGGGAGGGATAAGACCCGGTGGGATTCAAAAAAAAAAAATGTTAATTCCGTCCCGCGTCCGGGATTACCCCAATCCCGTCCCGTCCCATGCCCACCCCTACAATTATACATTTCCCCAAATCAGAATTTTACAAATTTCCTAGATAAGCAATGGACCATGGTGACTCCAAATATTAAATGTTCATCGATTCCAATAAATCAGCACTTACCATTTTGTAATAAAAAGCCTGCTTTCTTGACGACTAACCAACCCACCTTCCCTTTCCAATAGAGCATCGCCCCTACAAAGCCATAGAAAAGAAAGACACCATTCAAACATAAGTATTTGAAAAGGCACAAATCAGGCTGAAAAGCTTGAATATCCATTAACTAATTTCTTAATTGAGACCTGATCAACCTTGAGGTCCTTGAGAGTTCCACCCTTGGAAATTTGTTGTATGAACAATGGTAGAAAATAGACCCACGGGTTCTGGGTTAACAGTGACCTGCCGGGTTTCCAGCTGGACATTCGCTACTCCAGCAATCAGAAGATGAACAACGTACAACTTACTCCAATTTTAATACAGAGACCACTGCAGTAGGAAGTGAAATTGTCAAGGTTGAGGGGCAGTGCTTACAAAATCAATAAACATATTTATTCATATTAAACAAACAGTACCTAGAGCAAGAGGAATATTTCAGTGCCTTGCCTTGTACATAAAAACATCAGGCTAAAATCGACATAGTAGCTGTCAGGGGTATTTATGTGCTAGCAAATATCGTCCATTGATTGTCAAATGTCCGATTCCCTTATATTGAGACCTGGGAAAGCCCTTGGAATAACTACGATAAAGATCATAATGGAATTTAACGCTTTATGATCGAATATGTAGAGGCAATTTCCTTAAACTACAGGTGTGGATTGATCTCTGGCATGAAAAAAATAGGACCTAGGACATTATCCAACTGATGCCAGCAGATTTTCTGATCCCTCTCCCTCTTGATTGCTTCTTCACGCTAACCTGTTCAATGCCTTTCTCATCTAAGGCAGAGTATGTATTAGATAATAGTAGATAAGGCGCTGCATTATCAGGCTCTAACTTTGAAAGGCATTCAGCTGCAAACTTAGCAATATCAAGACGCAAATGAGATCTGCTGGCACTGAGAAGAGCACCCCAGACCCCAGAATGTGGCTCAAATGGCATTGAATGGATCATATCCAACGCTTGGTCAAACAATCCGGCTCTGCCAAGGAGATCAATCAAGCAAGCATAGTGATTTGGCCCTGGCTCAATCCTGTAAATAGAGCTCATTTGCTGAAAATAACATTTTCCCTGTTCCACTAGGCCTATATGTGTGCAGGCAGAAAGAACACCAAGAAAGGTGATCTGATCAGGTTCCATTCCTTCAATCTGCATCTTCTTGAACAAGTTCAATGATTCTGATGCAAATCCATGTTGAGCAAACCCTGTGATCATTGAGTTAAATGAAACAATATTGGGTTTGATGATGCCTGTAAATATTTGAAAAGCAGCAGCGACAACGCCACATCTTGCATACATAGTGATCAATGCATTCTGGATTGACAAGTCGTTTTCCATATTCATCTTCAGAGCATGAGTATGGATTTGGATCCCATGGATTAAATTACACATGCCAGCTGAAGCACTGATCACGCTACTTAGAGTCATCATATTTGGTTGTACTACTCGGATCATGAAAATGTACCACTGGATAGCCTCACGGAATTTTCCACTGTTTTCAAATCCAGAGATTACAGCAGTCCAAGCAACATCATCTTTCTCAGGCAGCATATTAAACAAATGAACGACTTTCACGACATCACCTCTGTTGGAAAATCCTCCAATCATAGTGGTCAAAGAAATATTGTCACGTTCTGGCATAGAGCAGAAGAGATCATAAGCTTCTTGCACTTTGTCAGCTTGTACATACGAAGCAAGCAAAGAATTCCAAGAAACCAGATCCTTCGTGTTCATCTCTTGAAACACCTTTTGCGCTTCCTCCACACAGCTGAATTTACCATACATGTTGATCATAGAGTTCCCCAAGACGCTGTCATGAACTCCAGTGCGTGTAACCAACCCATGAATCTGATATCCCTCAAAATGTCTAATATGGTTGGCACAAGCTTCAGATAGTATGGTCAAGGTCAAAGGACCAACTCCAACTCTTTCCCTTCTCATGGAGATGAACAATTCAAATCCATCATTAAAGCTCCGATACTTCATATACCCGTCAATCATTGAAGTCCATGAAACCATATTCCTCAGAGGCATCATATCAAACAATCTTCTAGCTTCATCAACTCTCCCTCTCTTACAATATCCATCAACAATCGAGCTCCAAGAAACCACATCCCTCTCCTCCATTCCCTCAAAAACCAGAATAGCCTCATCCAATTCCCCCATTTTCAGATAACCAGACATCAAGGCATTAGAACAAACAGGGTCACGCCAAACACTAGGCGTATCACCATACAATTTCTGAGCCTGATCTAACATGCCAGCACGGACAAACCCCGTGATCATGGCAGCATAGGACACAGCATTTCGCTCAGGCATCCTAATGAACAACCCATATGCTTCATCTATCTTCAAACTGCGACGTGTGTAAGCAGTGATCATAGCATTCCAGGAAGCTACGGTTCGTTCAGGCATTTCATCGAATACCTTCCGGGCCTCACGCAACAAACCGTTTTCTGCATAGGCAGTAAGCAAAGCAGTCCAACTGACAGTGTTTTTGCTAGGCATTTGATTGAATACGGATTCAAACTCCTTGATGTTTCCATTCCTCCCATACTTGGTGATCTGGGAATTGCAATACACAATAAGCTTACAACGGTTGTTGCTGTACCCGATTGCAAGGGCCCCGTTTTTGTCATGGGAGTGGAAACAGGAGAGATTCGAGAAGGTTGAAAACAGTCTCTGGAAGGAAAAGCCATTGACTTTTACACCTCCAAGCACAACGCTTCTTGGCATGGAAATAATCACCAGATCACAATCCCGGATCTCAGAGAAAATACAAGGAAAAACAAGATGATTTTCGTTTTACTGCGTATATCTGGTAAATTAAATTTAATTAAACACCCAAAATTTTTTAAAATGTAAGTTTTGTACCGGAAAAGATATCTACACCGCTAAGGCACTACCTTTAACCACCGCATCTTGTTGCGATGTGTTTTAGTCCGTATAATGAAGCCCACCGCACAAACATGCGGTGGATTGTGGGAACGAGAGTTGTTACGTCGAGGCCTACCGCATGTTCTTGTAGTGGGCTTTATCCCCCTGAAATAAGCACACTGCATATTCATACGGTGGGCTTTGAATTCCAAAATGGCGGTTCGGTGCCCACCGCATACAGTTGTGGTGGGTATGCAGTTGTGGCAAATGACGGTGCTATCCACCGCAGCATGATGCGGTGGCTTTTGGTGCACATAAATAGGCGTGAGGACCGCTCGTAACAACCATCCACAATTTCCCTTCCCTTTTCGTCCGTCAACCCAAATTTCGATACATTTTCTATTCTCAAGATACACAATGTAGGCGAAAGTCAAAACAAAATCATTCTTGTCTCCCATCCAATCGGTATCAGAAAACACATGGAGAACAAGGGGCAAATCAGAGCATATATTAATTCCAAGATGTAATTACTTGCTAAGTACCGACGAAGACGCTTCACTATCGACCAGTGGTAAGATGTGGGACTTTGCATGAACTGTGAAAATTTGCTAACGTTGACAACAATGTTCGGTCTTGTCAGACCTAAGTATTTTGGGTATTTTGTTTTATATGGAGGGTATGTATATAGGATATAAAAGATAAAATCAAATCTAGTTAAGAGCGAATTCCATGAGTGGGGACCACACGATCTCCATATCCAACCCAAATTCGGACAAAACCCTTTATCCAAACATTAGGAGGCGGGCGCCACGGCGAACACCGTGTGTGAGGTGGCGGGTTCCGTTGTCCTGTGTCCTTCTCCTCTCCGTTCATCATTCTATGTACCCTTTTCCTGAAAGCTCAGTTCGACAAAGCATACCCAAAAGCAGCTATTTGACAAGTAAATATATCCAATTTTATTGAAAATAAACTAATAAAACAAAGAAACTAACTATGAAACGAAAAAGAGTATACTCTATTCACATCGGGTTGTCTTCCGAGAAATGCCTATGTTTCACATCATTGGCACGACGTAATGACCCTTCACTAGGTTTGTTTAGATGGATCTTCAAGGAGTATCTCCCCCTCAGTATTCTTGGAGAAGCCTTAGTTGTATTTCTTGAGCCGATGCCCATTCACTTTGAACACTCGATCCTACTGGTCATCCTTGATATCAATTGGTCTGTGGGGATAGATGTGGACGATAGTGTAAGGTCCAGTCCAACGAGAGCGAAGCTTCCCTAGAAAGAGTGCATATCCTAAAGTCCTTCCTCAATATATGCTTGTCATACCACACTTTGTGTTTTCTTTGTAGTTGGCGGCATTATTATATGCATCCCATCTGATCTCCCCCAACTCTTGTAATTAGAGTTTTCAGAACTCGCCAACGTCAACAACATATATGTTCGCCTACTTCACCGCCCAATATGCCTTGTGTTGGAGATCAACTAGTAGGTGGCACGCTTTTTCGTACAACAATCGATACGGTGACATGCCAGTAGGTGTCTTGTAGGCTATGCGATATGCATCCTCCAATCTTAAACTCCAATCTTTGCGATTTGGAGTCACTGTCTTTTCAAAGATCCTCCTAACCACGCGATTAGACCTCTCATCTTGCCCATTGGTCCATGTATGATAAGCAGTACACACCTTCTGCATCACATGATATTTCTCCAGTAACGCACTCACAATCTTGTTGCGGAAATGTGTCCCTATGTCGCTAATTAGAGCTCGTGGACATGACATCCAATTCGTTAAGTGGGCTTAGCCCGGCCCGCGCCCGCAACACCGGAATAAAATCTCGGATCAGGGCCAGCCCAAGGCCTGTGCAAAACATGCTATCGCCCAGGACCTCGAAATTTTGAGGGCTTCATATAGGTTTTATAGCATGTATATATGTACATAAATTGCATAATAAATCAAGTTGTTGTGAAAGATCAGCTGATAAAGGCTTGTTTTTGTTCCAAAATAGGCTGGGTTCAAATCCCATGATCGGCACTCCTTTTTCTTTTCCCAAAAGAACTTAATTACTCCCTCTTTTTTCTTGTTTTCATTCCTAAAACACCTTACCTCAGCCCCTTTTTTTTTCCAAAAAAATTAATACAGAAGCCCGGTTTTAATTTTTTTTTCCCCAAAAAGAATACCATTTCGATTTATTTTCGGAAAAAAAAAACAGCAGCCCAATTTTTTTTTTGGCCATTACAAATATTAAGCAACTATCCCTTACCTCCATAAAAGAAAAAAGAAAACCCTAAGGTAAAAAAATCAACCATTGCAATATCTCTTCAACTTTAAGGATTTCGATATGTAATCTAAAATTCTAATTATATTCTTTTGTTAGTTTTTACTTTGTAGTTCCTTAGATGATCATAATTATTATTGAAATCTTACCTACGATCGACCATGACGCAAGAAAGGTTAAGTGATTTGCCTTTGATTTCAATTGGACACGAGTGTTTAGGAAATCTTGATTACGAGAGTTTAATAGATGACTTTGCATCTTAGAGTGCTAAAAGATCAGTTTTTCTAAAGTAGTAGCATTGCATTAGATAGATTATTATGTCCTCTATAAAAGTTTAGTTTTAGTTAATGATTTCTTTGTAATGATTTTGCATCTATGAGAACATATATTTTGTTAGTGCTGACATCGTTTTTATGCGTATTTTTTAGTGCTGACATCATTTTTATGCGTATATTTTAGTGCTGACATCGTTTTTATGCGTATTTTTATGTAGGTAAATATTTACCAACATCGTTTTTGCAATATAAGAGATGGAGGAGGAAGGACATCAGCATCGTCGGCAAATTCGGCATATCCGGTGTCAGCGCCAGCAAACTACTTTTGAGAAGATTGAGAAGGGGATTGGGACTTCAATAACTTCAATGCTTTCTATACTGAATTTGTTTTAATTGCTCACCGATATTCTTTGTTTCTCACTACCCAAAATAAAATAAAATATTCCTTTGTTTCTTTTATATTTTATATAAAATTTCTAATGTTATTTGATTTGTGAAATCCAAATAATTGGTAATGACTTAATATGTCAAATATATTGATCTCCGATGTCATCATCGTCGGCGTCAGCATCCTCCTAGACAGCGTCAACAATGCTGATGTCAACATTTCCGACGTTGGCGTCAGCATCATCGTAAACAGCGTCAGCAATGCTGATGTCAGCATTTTCGACGTTGGCGTCAGCATCCCTGTAATCAGTGTCAGCAATGCTGACGTCGGCATTTCCGACGTCGGCGTCAACACTGACGCGCGAAGATTAGAGGTGGAAATAGTAAAAATTAGCGGTGAAGATATCATCACCCGCTTGATTTCAACTTGTTTCGGTCCCATATTGAAGTCGGACCAGTCAATTGGAACATAAATGGATCTGTGTTGCTATCGAGTTCGGGTTGAACAGAATGGGAGCGCAGTCACCATGCTTTCTTTGTTAGCCAACAAGAAGTACTCGTTCGACAACAAGTTTACAAACATTAAGTTGTCTATGAAGATAGGAAGATTAGTACTCACAAACACTAATACCAAAATTTATACTTTCCTCTCACACTACAGAGCTTTGACAGATTGTTTACCACCTTGCATCATGGAAAAGGGTTTCCTGCATTCGTGTAGTGTGCAATGCATTCTTCCCCAGGACTACCTCTGCATTATCATCATCAGGGCGTCCCCTGTCATTGTCCAGATTCGGACGAGCAAGGTAAGAAACCGCTGCAAGCGGATCACGAGCAATCACTGGAACTTGATCCCTACAACTCATTGCATTGGTATTCATTTGAGCACTGCCCACTGACGATGACCCATAAAGAGAAGATGATGGAGAATCTTCATCAGTAGAGTCACTGTCATCATCTCCTTGTCTTCTTTCCTCAGTTTCCTCTTCAATAGGTTTTCTGAAGTGTATAGAATTGGATCCCATTCCCTTCCTAGAAAGGGCACTCTTCAATTGGCGAGCTTGTTTTCCCGCTTGCCTGAACATGTTCCTTGCTTTGTCTCTCATTTGCACCTTGTTATGATCAGGTGTAGTTTCCTCAACCACAGAAGACGTACCGTCAGGTTTCGTGGCTCTGGGATCAGGTTGCCTGAACATGCTCCTTGCTTTGTCTCTCATTTGCACCTTGGTATGATCAGGTGTAGTTTCCTCAACCACAGAAGAAGCACTGTCAGGTTTCGCGGCTCTGGGATCAGTATTCCCGGAAAAGCTGTCGTCCACCATGAGCTTTGACCCAGTCTTGAAAGCATCAGCGGCTTTAGCACTAGCCATAGGTGATGGAGAAGAAGGATCCTTTAAGTTATTTAAGGGATCCTCTTTCTTATGGTTTCTGTGGAGGACGGTATTGATCTTTTGAAGCCCCTTCTTTATCACATTGCGCTTACCGGACAGTTGAATTTCCTCTCCGTTTTCATCACTATTAACGTCATTATCCTGAGATCCTCTGGAAGAGGATTTCGGGGTGGAGACAGATGCATCACCCTCCCTTTGGATTTCAGTATCTAAAATATGTCTAGTCTTTCCCTTCCTAGGTTCCCACACATGTGGAACATCACTTCCTGGGCGATGGACCCATATCCCTGTCTCCTGCTGGCCTTGAAAATCTACTGCTTCAAATGTATCCGTTATGTCTTCGGATTGCTTTAATTTTCCAGATCGGGAAGAACCTTTCTCAGACTTCCTAGTTTGAAGTGGATCTACATTATCTTCTGTGTGTAACTTCTTATCCTTCGTTTTTCTGTCAGTTTCCTGAAAAAGCAATCTAGATCATCTATATACTAGCTGCACCTCAAAAGCCAAACGTTACATGCAATAGATGTACGCAAAACTGAAGGAACATATATGAAGTATACCTTTGAATTGGTTTGAATAACAGTTATAGCCAGATGCAACCGTCCCACTTTGACATCCTCCAGAGATACCCACATGTCATGCCTCTTACCATCCCTCAAATTGCTGAGGTCTATGGAACAAACACTACAGCGAAAGAAATGTTTAATCAATAAAAACATAGCAATCTGTTTTAGAGACAGCAAAATCAGCATCACACAAAAAAATTAGGGACCGTGTCCAAATTAACATTCAATGTTCGCCAAGAGGCATATGAAAGAGATTAGGGACGAACCCCAGACGGTCATCAACAATAGTGTCCTTGTCACAAACTTCAATAGTCATAACACTGTCAGATTCCCAACAGCACAAGGGAATTTTAAACTCCTCGTACCATTTTGGATCGAGCGTGTTCTTTTGAATCCTAGTCTTAAATTTGTAAGGACCAAGCTGGCCTTTCACATATGGATCAGACATACCTGCAGGATGATCATGGAAAGTTACCGAACTGAAGCAAGCAATATCTGCAGAAGATGATAAATAATATCACTACTAAGTACAAACCATTAAGATCCGACGGTTTCATATTTAATGCTTCGATAACTTCCACCTTTGCATATGCAATAGGCTCCTTGACGAGCATAGAGAACCAATTTTCTGCATTGCAGCAGATTCATTAGTTATGCCAGATGAAAACAGCTAGCCAACAAACACAAAACTGTCAATTAAGTTCAAGAACAGTTTTCCCTATCTAAAACACAATCTAAGAAACACAAGCTCACTTAGACAGAGAGAAAGAAGGATAGCTTTCCACAATGGCTTTAACATTTCATTCAGACAGTAGAAGCATCACCACTACTCCATAAAACCTATGCAATCTCTAACCAATCCATGAAGCTGTAAATAATACAACATAACGGTAAGTAATTAAAAAAATTATCAGTCAATAACCACCTTTCTGTGGTGATACAAACTTCTCCATGTCAACAACCAGCATATTCGGCTGCAAAAATTACCGACCTTCAGTTATCAACCGAACCAGCTAATTTATTATAGAATTGTGGAGTGCTTCATTGATGCTATGCAATATCATATATGCAGCAATACACAGAAAGAAAATAATGAACTAACCTCAACAAGTGTTTGCTCAAATGCAACAGCCAAAAGGTTGTCCTGATCCCAGAAAGGAATAAGAGGTGAAATTTAATGTCAGAAGCTGATAGATAGTACCAAAGGCAGACAAAATAATTCGATTAGCAAAGAAAAGTTACCAGCCACCCAGCAACCCCAGGAAGCTCTGTGACATCAACCCCGTGATTGAAGAGAGGTTTGACAGTCATCTGAAAGTATGGTGGTTGAGCAAAACAAATGCGCAAACGATCAATGTATGGCCACTTGCTCATGAACTTCACCCCAACTAGAACCTATATTTAATGAGGAGTGATCACAACTAACTCCTTATTCAGAATCCTTCAAAATACGAATTTATAAATAGCAAAAATAAATTTCTCTAAGTAATTAAGCTTGTTTATGTGTTTAATTTTTTTTATTGAGAGACTGTATGGCATTAATTTAAACAACTAAAATAGATTAGTGCTCAGTATTTGATAAAATTAATATTAAGATTGAGAATAACTAACAAAACAAGCTACATAAATGCCTGCCTTGTTTAAATCAATGGATGTAAAGTTCGAGCTCAACATGGAACCCAGGGCTTCACATTTCTAGATTTCACAGCATTCATCTTCTGGAAAAATATTTAACATTACATGAAATATAGTAGAAACAACATACTCACCTTTCCTTCAACATGCAAACTTGTCATGTGCATCTTGGCCACGATCCCCAACCCCACTCTCTTTCGAAGTTTTGCAGCAAGTATTGCACTCATATCATCTGCTGTCAAAAAATTTATTCCTAGCTCCAACACCTATGTTCGTAGAATTTTCATGCATCCAGATGCTAGAGAAAACATGATGTATTGAAATATTGGACAAAAGGATGTTCTACATAGCTGGCATACCAAGTGATCATCATCTGAAGATTCTTGAAGAACCCTCATTTCTGTGAACATTGGCGGGTTCCTACCCAAATATAGATGTTGAATTGCAGCTCTTTTCTGAACATTAAACAAGCCATATTAAACATGTTACCTGGAAGATCATTCAAAATAAAAGACATAAAAGACCAACTTGAGAAGTAATCATCTAGCCAAATAAAACATATTTTCATGCCTATGCTTATAGTTATTGATCTACCTACACTCGTGCTTTCACTAATATTGTCATGCCATCTACAGACAATCAGGAGATGTTCCTAGATTCTTTCCAATTATAGGTGTTACAAATACCAAGCCTTCAACTCAAGCAGTATACAAGATGGTCTACTAAAGCATGTTAGTATCCACACCATGAATGAGGAGCTTTCATCATTCAAACCACATGGCCACTCAGATAAACATCTCACTTGAGTGATTATGAAAACCGAACAACTTCCATCAATAAAAAAAACCAAATATGCATACATCCTAATAGTTTGTTTGTTTACAAATTTCACATATGTTGATCTCTAAATAGCAAGCTAGGATGAAATGCACTTCACCTAAGTTGCCAGTTGTACTAGAAATATTCAAATCCCTGAAAATTGGATTGCAACCAACAAAAAGCTTGCTCTTGTTTGAATGTCTAATCAACTACAAATAAAGAGCTGAATTGTGTGAACTGGCAAAAATGAAATCAAGGCATAAAGAGTAAATCATACGTACGACAGTCCATGGTTTGTATTTCTCCAAAAACCAAGGTATAATAGGGAGGAACAGCTTCTGAGAAACAATATCTTCCAAACAAAGAGGCCAAATCTTTGCCACAGCATGATTCAGCCACCGCACAGTTTCAGAATCCAACAGCATCTGAAGGAATGAAACGCACTCCCTATTTGGATACAAACAACTAAATTGAAAAACAAAATTTGCTCCTATTAAGATTACAAACCCTTCGCTGATTAGCTCTTCTTCTTTCTTCATGTTGCAACTTTCTAGTTAATCTCATAATATAGCGCTGATGAACCTGCAAGTTCCGAAAACAAATTACTGGATCAAAATTCATGAAAAAAATGGATAGAGAGGAAGAGGAGAAGGTGAAGGAGGGTATTCGAACCATGTACAAATAGACGAAAGAGAGAACGTAGAAAACGGGATGTCCATGATTGAAGGAATTCAGAGCCCAGAGGAACAACAGCAAAACCGCTATGTGGTAGATTATAGAAATATCTGTTACCGCCATGGCTTAATTTTTCTCCTCCTTATTCATAGCCTGGGGAATTTACAAATTTCTTGATGAATACGTGAAATCGAGAGATGAATTAAAAAAACTTGTAGGAATCGGTCCTCCATTACCTAGAATTCAGCTTCAATTCCCGGCGGGAGGGAGGGGGGTAAGAGAGAGACAACCGGTGATCTGATCGGCGTTCGGAGAGACGAGAGAGACGAGTAATGGTGCAGAAACAAGGGGGATAGACGGTGGGAAGAAACAAACAAAACCGAGTTGAAAATGGAAAACAAAAACCGAATCTCAGGAGGAACTAAATTGAATATTCAACTCACTCATTTATTACAAAGATAACTAATCAAAAAAAATTTATTACAAAGATAACTTTTAACTTGCTCCAAAAAAAAGATTAAATCGCTCACCATGGCTCTAACTAATGCTCACTGGATACAAAAAACCCTCGTTTAAGAGGTTGCTTTCATACTTCCTTTGGTGGGCTAGTGAGACTAGATCCTTAGTCCTTTCCTCCAAATGTCACCCATGTGTGATCGGTTGAGCTAAATTTTAACTTAGTTGAGAAGGAGGGGTGTACGCAAACGTATGGGTTCGCTGATTGGTTACGGAGGCAGCTAGCAAGCTTACACTCAGTTCACTGCTCATGATGGAAGCAATGGGACTTTTTTTGAGCATTCAGATGGCGAAGGAGTTGGGTTTATCTAATATCCACATTGAAGGTGATAGTGGGTCCTGCCCATGGAAAATCGAGATGCTCAGGACGGACATTCTCCTACTGCTTTGATCCTTTGAGCAACTTTCTTCTCCTCTCACTTAGGCTTTCCGGGTGACTCTCGTAGATTGCAAGATTGGTGATCGCCTTCCTGACTGTACCGAATTCGGTTGTCGTCAATTTGGGTTGGTGGGGAAAAATTTCAGAAAGAGGAAAAAAGAAACTCGTCGGTTGTGGGGGTGGTGTTGCGCAGTGCGGTGGTGTGCTTCGCGGAGGCCTTTCGTCATTCGCACTTCGCAGAGCCTGGTTGGAGGTATGGTGCGTTTCCAGATCTCAATCTTCTTCTTTCTCTCTCCTTTTCTCGGTTTCTTTCGAGGGCTAGGTTGGCTAGGTTAAGACTTCAAACCTCTCTTCCCTTTCCTTCTATTTCCCTTCTTTTGTTCATCAAAAAATCTAATGATAAAGTTGTATGTTTTTTGTCTGAGTTGAGCTCGGCCGGAGATGATAAAGGTAAACAACACATGGATGTCGCGACTATCGCCAATCCATTAAACACCCCCCGAAAGGGCCCCAAATCCCACTCCGGCGGAGAGCACTCCTCTAAGGGGTTTATTCTCCTCAAGCCTCAAGGTTGGTGCTGTTCTATATCGACAATGCTTTGCTGCCAGGAAAAACAAGCGAAGAATCATGGTTATAGAAGAACTCAAATTCGTCCCTGTGGTGTTGTCGGCGGTTCTATGTCTCTTCTGGCTCAACTGTTATCTTGGTTGTAAGCTCTATGGTGACTTATTCATGATCTATGGTAATTTAAAATATATTGGGTATAAATGTTGTTTACTGAACTGTATCCAGATGACCACCTTTGTGGATTGGACTATAAATAGATTTGTTAGTGATTTGGTGTTTATGAAAATTAAGTGTGAACATTTTACTTGTGTATTGAAGGTTGTAATACACACTAGAGCTTATGTTGGAAAAAAAGCCAACTCATTTGTTTAAAAATATAATAAATCTCTCCCTTTGATTCTATTAATCAAAGTCACAAAAACATACCCTCTTATAATTGGCGTGGCCTTTTGCTGCTACTCTCCAATTCTGAATGCTTCTAACTTGATATTTATTTGGAGAAATTGCAAAAAACCACCCTTTAAATATGCTCGTTTGTACAAAACCACCCCTTAAAATTGAAATTGCAGAAAATCACCTCTTAAACCTAATCTGTTAGCAATTCACCACACAATGTCCAATTTCCATTTTAAGTATGTTAAAAGGTATGAAATTACATTTTTATCCCTTGATTTTACTATTATTTATTCCTAAAGAGCATGAAGATAAAAGGCATAAAAAAATTAAAATCCCTTTTCTCTTTGGCCTTTCTCTTTCGTAGATCTGGAGCTTCAAGCCTTCAAATTGCAGATTCATGACTTCCAAAATAAAAATTGCAGATTCACGAGGGCAATCGACATGTACTTCTTTGTCTGGATAATGTAGTCACGAGCCCCCAAACCCCCCGAATGTTGTTGTTGAACACCGTCTGGCACACGAAGAGGAGACAAGGAGGGAGATGTATAATAATTGCCTGATAGCATCCGGCTGAACTCCTACCCCGCATCTGCAATCCGCCCAAGCGTCATTTTTACAAATCCGTTCACCCATGTCACCGTGGGTGAACGATGTTTCTATCTCCCCCTCCTCGACTCACCCATGAACGATTTGAGTCCTCAATCAGACCAAATTCTCACAAAATAATTTCTCATCCTTAACCAATTCCACAATATCTTAATCTAACCTAATTGGATTATATGATTGGTAAGCCAAATCCCAATGATTTGTTAAATAAATTAATTAATTGATTTAAGTAATATGTATAACTAGGGGAGACACCTATGAGAATTTGCATGAAGAGATATCGTTCAGTTGTAGATGGTTGATGATCATGAGAGAGGGCATTGTTTATAACCCTTCCCTTCCCTTTACTTTATGCCCTTTAGGAATAAAATAATAGTAAAATTAAGGAGTAAAAATGTAATTTCATACCTTTTAACAGACTTGAAATGGAAATTGGACATTGGGTGGTGAATTGCTAACAGATTAGGTTTAAGGGGTGATTTTCTGCAATTTTAATTTTAAGGGGTGGTTTTGTGCAAAAGAACATATTTAAAGGGTAGTTTTCTGCAATTTCCCTATTTATTTCCATAAAATTCTTCAACTCATGCTCCGTATTCTTGTCACGAATTTCGTCGCCGTGGGTGAACGATGTGTCTATCTCCCCCTCCTCGACTCACCCAGGAACGATTTGAGTCCTCAATCAGACCAATTTCTCGCAAAATAAACTCAACTGTACAATTTCTCAGCCTTAACCAATTCCACAATCTCTTAATCTAACCTAATTGGATTATATGATTGGTAAATCAAATCCCAATGATTTGTTAAATCAATTAATTAATTGATTTAAGTAATATGTATAACTAGGGGAGACACCTGTGAGAATTAGCATGGAGAGATATCGATCAGTTGTAGATGGTTTCTGATCATGAGAGAGGGCATTGTTTATAACCCTTCCCTTTCCTTTACTTCATGCCCTTTAGGAATAAAATAATAGTAAAATCAAGGGGTAAAAATGTAATTTCATACCTTTTAACAGACTTGAAATGGAAATTGAACATTGGGTGGTGAACTGCTAACGGATTAGGTTTAGGGGTGGTTTTCTGCAATTTTAATTTTAAGGGGTGGTTTTGGTCAAAAGAGCATATTTAAAGGGTGGTTTTATGTAATTTTGCCTATTTATTTCCATAAAATTCTCGAACTCATGATCCGTATTCTTGTATCTATCCAAGCCCTCTTGTGATCCTCACTTTCTCCCCTTCTTCATGTGTGATTGGGTGCTCATCACAAAATGACCGATTACTAATCACTCAATGTGTTTTGTTCTCTATGGTGCATCATCGGTGATGACGAACAAAGGAAAGAAAAAATTGGTGGAAGGAGTTCCCCCTCTTTCACCCCATACCCCCCAAAAGGGTTCGACTACCCATGTTGAAAAACAACATCATGAGCGTGCTTCTTGCCCCAATGAAGGAAGAGGAATAACCTCATGCTGCATTCTTTTCGTGGTATGATCATCGTCCCCATTGTCTATATGCGCTTGTTTATGTATTTTGTTACTACCTTGCCTATATGTCGTGTTGTGGGCGTAGTTAGTTGCATCTTCTTATGTTGTGGATTTCCACTTGTCTATGCTCCACAACCTATGGAAATATATATCAGTTGGTATGCATATTTTTTTTTGCATGCTTAAATAATACCTTGAAGGGTCATCCAACCCAACACATCTCCCATTGCATGAATCACCCACCGAATAACCAACCTACCGGTGATTATCTCTTCTTCACTCACACATCTTCAAGGACTCAATGTTAGTGTCCCTTATTTTTTTTTACAAAACTTCACTCATACAACCTACCGACAAATATTTTGTAGTTGCCCTCCTTGAAAATAATCAAAATTCACTCTCCCAAAAATGACTTACCAACAAAGTGGCCTTTGGTCGGAGGAGTGACAAAATCAAATCCCATATCAAACTTATCATAAAAAATTACAGTTGGTTTGCATAAAATAACAAAAAAATTATATCAAGTGCAAGGAAACTCAAATCATGATCACCAAATGAGCTTGACTTGCTAGATCCTTAAAAACGAAAACTTGAAACAAAACAAATTCAAGCTTTCCCAAAACTCCCAACAAAATATGTGCATGAATTCTAATTTTGTTATGTTGTAAGCTAAAATCACCACCTACTGGTGGATGGAAAACTCGGTACTTGAGTTCTACGCCTCCTTACCCCTTATCCCCAATTTTCGGGCCGTGAACAAACGGTGGATTTTTGGGCTTTTATAGCTACTTTCTCATCCGTTGAAGAAATGATTTTCGTCAAACCTATTACTGAAATCTTTTGCCCTGCCTCGGTTGTGGCAATCCAAATTATACTTTGTTTAATCGTTTGTTTCAGGCAACATCATCATAACCCTACTGTTACTTGGAGTTTTCATTGTGATGTAATTGAGAGAAAAGGGTTTTGTAGATTATGTTGGAGGGATTCCAATTTGCCTTCTTCTCCACCATACATAGGTTGTAGAATAACAAGGAAAATATCATTTGATAGGGAAAAAAATCAAAGCCCTCCATGGTAAGTTCCATCACAATACAAATACTTTCAGCTAGCCTATAGCTGATAAAATAGTTTTGATAGGGCTTGTTGAAAAACAAGGTGGTCTTAATAACTTATTGGAAAAACCCTTCACAATTTCGCAAACCAGATTTATAGTTAAATTGCTTCTTGATATAGGGACCCTTAACCCCCGTCCTTGTATCACCGATAGTTATAAATGAAAATCAGTCATTGGAACTGTACAGTTATTAGAAAAAAAAACATTTTGGATTGAAGTCAATACTTGGTGCAAAAAAGAACATATTCAATTGTTGGCACTTGCCGAAACTAAATCTGAAACTATTCCTAAAGACAAACTTTGGAAATACGTAGGCTTTGATGAGGCTATATGGTCGCCTGCTATTGAGCGATGAAGTGGTCTTATTTTCTGGAAAACTCATCAACTATCAAATGAAATTATTTCTGTTGAATTTCATCTTCCACCAATTATAGGACTCCGATACTAGAATGTTAATGATAGGTTTATGACTCTCCTCCTATTTGTGTATGGTCCCTCTATCCCTCATGAGAAAGACGCGTTTTGGGAATCACTTTCAACAATTGTGAATGACTCGTCTATCCCATGTATTGTATTAGGAGATCTAAATGAAATTTTATGTAGTGAGGACAAACTGGGAGAAGCTAACTCTCGTTCTTCCCGGTTCACTTGTCTCCTTAAATTTAAAAATTATTGTTCACTCATGCATCTCCCTACTTTAGGAAATCCCTTCACCTAGAAAAAGAATCTTGATAACGAGAACAACATTCGTGAAAAATTGGACCGAGTTCTTGTTCATCACCAAATCCTTCATAAATTCCCCAACCTGATTAATAATAATGGGGCCTTTTCATCTTCTTATCACTGTCCGATATCAATAACTCTCGAAAGTAGTACAATGTTCAAAGAACCACCTTTTAGTTTGAGAACACTTGGTTTTAACGGAAGGATTTTCGTAACATCGTCAAACTATCTTGGAGAGCAACATTCCCAGGTTCTACTATGTTTCAACTTATTTTCAAACAAAAAACCTTAATAAAAAGGCTAAAGAACGGAATAAGTATACCTTTGGAAACATATTTCGTCAGTTGAAAGAGGTGGAACATGAATTGCTTAAAATTCAATCATCAGTATGAACAAATAACTCACCGAGAACCAATAGTAAGGAAAATTGCATTTTTAGAAAAAAAGGAAAAACTACTCCTATTTCAAAAAACATTCTAGAATCAAAGAGTCAAAACTAGGGGTGGGCGTGGGACGGGACGGGACGGGATGAGGGTCGTCCCGCGTCCCGTCCCGCGTAATTTTTGCGGGACGGGACCGGGACGGGATTCACTACTTTTTTTTCAATCCCGCGCGGGCCTTGTCCCTCACGGGACGGGACGGGACCGGGACGGGACGGGCCTTGTCCCTCAAATAAAAATCATTATAAAAAAAAATTCTAAATTTCATATATATTTTGCAATTTTCAAAGATATAACACATATATATAATGTTTTTCTTATATATATATATACACACATATTGATACACTTATATCATGTATACACTACACTGTACAATGTATATCATATACACACACTGTAAAACTAAAGTGTATATATACACAGTATATATAATGTTTTTCTTATATATATACCCATATACACTTGTATGTATACACTGTACACGTACTGTACGTAATACTGGTATACATACAATGTAAAGTATATACAAATCGAGTATATATATACACTGTATATTATTATTATTATTATTATTATTATTATTATTATTATTATTATTATTATTATTATTATTATTATTATTATTATATATGCGGGACGGGACGGGATTTGCGGGATAAGGAATCCTCGTCCCGTGTCCCGTCCCGCGTAATTTTTGCGGGACGGGACCGGGACGGGATTCACTATTTTTTTTCCAAATCCCACCGGGATCGGGACGGGTCCGGGACGGGACCGGAACGGGCCCGGGATTTGCGGGATTTGTGCCCACCCCTAGTCAAAACAAAGCATCTCAAACTTTCCGACTCTAACACATCGAATTTTCATCGTGTTGCCTCTGGGAGAAGACATAGGAAAAATATCCGCAACATAACTACTGCTGAAGGTACTTTAACAGTAGGAGAGGAAAATGTTAGAAACGAAATTAAGAAAGATTTTGAAAAAAGATTAAAAAAAGTGTCTATCGATGATAGACTTCTTAGTGAAATGCTTAACCTAATCCAACCCTCTATGACTACAGTTGAAAATGAATTCCTCATTCGATCGATATCCTTCTAATAATGAAATAAAATCTACAGTGTTTAGTTTGGGTAATAATAAATCTCCCGGTCCTAATGGAATTATAGCCGAGTTCTATAAGAAATATTTGGATATAGTAGATGTTTCTATCATTAGAACGGTTAAGGATTTTTTCCACTCCGGAAAAATTCTTAAACAAATAAACCATACATTTATTTCACCACTATCAAAGCGTGACAACCCTACTACTACCAATTACCACCGTCCAATTAGTTTATGTTCTACACTATATAAAATCATATCAAAAAATTTGACAGAAAGGATTAAAACGATTATCGGCAAACTAATTCACCCTCTACAAGGTGCGTTTGTGTCAGACAGGGCCATTCAAGACAATGTTTTGATAGCTCATGAAATTTTTCATTCATTCAGGTCGCGTTCGGGCCGGGAGGGATGGTTGGCGATAAAACTAGAGATGAAGAAAGCGTACGATAGAGTTGATTGGAATTTCACAAAATAGAGTTTGGAAAACAGTGGATTCCACCCTACTTTCATCACTTAGGTTATGGAATGTGTAACGACTGTTTCTTTCTCGGTTCTACTTAACAACGGCCTTATAGACATGTCCCTCCCCTCACGAGGTTTTCACCAAGGGGATCCTCTATCCCCTTTCTTGTTTATCCTAGGTGCTGAAATCCTAGCTCGGAAACTCTCAGCTGAAACAAATATGGATAATAGTCCAATTGGATTTACCTTTGGTAGGAATGACCCTCGGGTTCCCTTCCTATCTTTTGCTGATGACATCATCATTTTCTCAAGAGGTAGTGTCGATGCAGGACAGAAAGTTAGAACTATAATTAATACATACTGTAAAGATTCTGGACAGAAAGTTAATTACCATAAATCAAGCTTCTAAGCTAAAAAAGACATTTCGAATTCTAGGATCTCAGAACTTAGCAGTTGCTTGAACATTACAAATGAAAACTCGTTGGAAAAATATCTCGGTTGTCTGATCATTAATGGTAGAGTAAACAAACACACTTTTGAAGACATCATCTGTAAATGTAAAGAACAATTAAGAAAATGGCCTGCCAATGCTGTATCACATTAGGGTCGTGCAACCCTAATCAATACGAACTTATCAGCTAAACCGTTGTACACAATGCAAAACTTTCTATTACCCACATCGATACATAAAGAGCTTGATCAGATTAACAGAATATTCTTCTGGAACAAAGATCTTCAACACCGACCACTTATTAGCTAGGATAGGATATGTAGACAAAAAAAGTGTGGAGGGTTAGGGCTTAGAAAATCAAAAGAGATGAATGAAGCCCTTCAAATGAAACTACTATGGAAAATATTGACTGAAGCAGATATTGTTTGGGTTACTCTGATTAAACACAAGTACTTACGCTCGTCTAACATCCTTAAATATAAGAAAATAGGTGACTCCTCTTGGCGATGGGCCAAATTGACAACTCTCATTGATAAATTTTGGACGGATAATTGGATTACGACTTCCCCTCTGCAGTCAAGGGAAGATTACCCCCAAATTGATAACATAGATTAAACTATTAATGATTACATTTTGGGTGGTAAATGGTGGATTGAAAAACTAAACAATATGTTACATGTTGACTTAGTCAAAGAAATCTTGGATATTCCACTTTTTGTTTCTCCCTTTAAGGATCGACTATATTGGTGGCCTCATAGAGCGGGATGGTTCACCACTTCGAGTGCATACAAACTAATCACAACTCAATCCTCTTTGAACTTAGATAATAGTAATACTTGGATATGGAATTTGGATATTCCTCCCAAGGTCAAAAAATTTCTTTGAAAAGTTTGCCAGGATGAACTTCCAATTGCCTCTAGGCTTGCCAGTCGTGGTGCCACTGTAGCTTGTGCAACTGTGCGGCCGAAGATGATGTTCACCTTTTGTTAGAATGTCATTATGTGTGCTCTCTTTTTCATCTTCCCACACTCATAAACTGAACGATATTTAGTATGATAAATAAATCAAGAGATATAAAACCTATCATTTCCTTCTTTTGAAACAACCTCACCTCCGCAGCTAAGGTGGAGCTTGCCTTTGTTTGGTGTTTAGCTTGGTACATTCGGGACCAACACGTGTTTAGGCAGGTCCCCATCCCACACAAAGAATTCGTTGCGAATTATTAAAACTCACAAGGAGAATTGGTGTAAAACATATCAACTGGAGAGAAGTCTTGAGGTGGACTCCCTCTCTCAATTACAAAACTCCAATCACCCACAGAAGAAGAATAAGCATGGTAAGATTACGTGGCATAAACTACCGAGGGGAACTCTTAAATTAAACTTTGATGGATCCACAATTGCAAACAATGACAGTTCTGCAGGAGCCATAATATGGGAATGGGAAGGACGATTGATACACATATGTTATAAAAAAACTTGGTAAACAAACTCCCATGAAAGTGGAAGCTCTTGCTCTAAAATTGGGAATCCAACATGTTATACAACTCCGCATCAACAAAATCTACATTGAAGGTGATTCTAGTATAATCATAAACCACTTAAACAAAGTAGCTAAATGTCCTTGGAAAATTGAATTGATCTTGCCAGATGTTAAACTCCTATTATCGAATTTGAAAGAAGTTTCCTTCTTTCATGTTCGCCGTTTGGGAAATAGAGTGGCTAATAAGGTTGCACACATTTTCCACTCTGCCTGGGATGTTGATATTTACAACGATTTTGGTCTTTTAGACCTCATCCGTAAGGATGCCGTCGAGTAGAGCTCGCTCGCCCGAATTCTTTCCTAATAAAAAAAATATTAGTCTCTCGCATTGCTTTCGGAAGAATAACAAATGTGTTGACTACATCTCTCGCCTCTTCTAGTCTGACGCCAATCCAGACTAGAAGAGGCGAGTGTATCCACTTGCCACATGATAGACGGTTATTGTTTCTAGTATCATCGGATTATTCGATCGTATCGATAGATTATTTGATCGTATCAATGGA